>VDFB02063146.1:0-11656 GCA_007258455.2 Sequoia sempervirens
CGGCATGATGTCCGCTCTCGCTCGCCTCCTCGTCTCTCTCTTCTCTTTCTCCACTTGCCAGCTGTCACAATGGGCCCAAGGTAAGTCCCCAATTACCTTTTATCCCCTTTTCACCTTTTCACCTCATGGTCTTTTTTTTTCCTTTTTTTAACCAAAAATCACCTCAATTAATTCATCCAAGCTCTTTCTTCTCGGGGCCGCCATTTGCACACCGTATATCCGATTGACTCCGTTCAAGCGCCGTTCTTCTCGTTTTTCCGTGCTCTTTCCAACAACACGTACCACTCTATACTTTCGAGAAGTTGACCGGGGCTCCTTTTTCCTCCCCCGTCCCCCTTCTCGAGGGGGCATACCATACCATTTCCTCCTAATCCATTGCTCTAGCACGACCTTTTCTTGACCGGGGCACCCTCTCCGCTTTCCCTTCGTCCAGGGTAGCTCACGTGCGTTTCCCCATGCTGGGGCATCTCTTTTCTGGTCTCTCCCTCTACAGAGACATCTGTATTCTATTTTTCTTCGAAACCCTATTATTCTAATAGTCTTTCGAAGAGGGGCAAAATGTAGACGTCCAATTTTGATCACTTCCATATGATCAAATGCGTCTCCTTGATTCATCCGGTTGCTCATCCCCTCTGTCAATATTAATTAAGCCAGTTGTTTAATTAATACCCTGCATCTCGCACAAAGGTCCTAAAGTATTTAATTTGATACTTTACCCCTTTTCCTCCTCTAAATTAAATAAATATCCCCTTTTATTTAATTTAGTCATATCCCCCCCCTTTTGGTTAAAATGCATTTTTAATTCATCTTTTCTCTCTCATGGTCACATCCTCCAACTTTTGCAAGTTGGTCCTAATCCATTTTAATTACTTCATCTTCTTCTATTAACTAGGGTTAGCATGTGCACACCCTTAATCATCATTAAGGTCACATCCTCCATAATTTCCCGCCTAATCGGTCATTGGCCTATCTAAGCGGGTACTTGCACAACCTTAATCATTTGATTAGCCTAACCTAATCCTCTCATCTATTATGGCACATGTCCTTGAGGTCAACCTTATTAAAGGCTTTCTCCTTTTGGACAAGGCATCCCCCTTCCCCATGTGAATTTTTAATTCACCTTTTAATCCCCCAAGGCACCTAAAAGGAATTTTTAATTCCTTCACTTCTCCCCACATGTCCTCTATTCATTCTTTATTCTTCTCCCATCCCCATGAGAATATTTGAGAATTTTTAATTCCCCACATGTCCTCTCACCCACATGGGGACAAGGACCTCCTTTATGAGGAGATCTTGTCCAATCCCAAGGTACTTTGTACCCTTCTCCATGTCATGTCCTTCTTCTTCCACCTCATGTCCACTTCACCTTTTAGGGCTTCATCACATGCCACATGTCAAGATGTGAGGGCTTGTGAGTTTTCAACTCACCTTAGCCCTACATCTTGGTATTTGGTGGATCAATCTCAACCGTCCATTTCCCCTAGGATTTCCCAAAAATCCTATAAATACCCCCTCTTTTCTCTCATTTGGGGGGATCATTTTGTGTAGCCAAACTCTTGCAGTTTTGTTTCTCAATCCACACTTAGCTATTTTCATGTTTCCAAGCATCATTTGCATCTCACATCACACGTCTTGTGCCATCTAAGGAGCACACACATCCAAGATCGAAGGGCCAACCAAAGGATCGACTCAACACAAGGTATAAAGTTCCATTTTGTGGTTTTGTCTTGTTTTGTTTCCAACTTAGGCTAATTTTGAAATGTAGGTTGTTTTAAGTTGTTTATTTGCACTCTTTCACTTGTTGCTTGATTTCTAACGCTCTATTTCGACCTATCACAGTATGTATGTGGCAAATGGTGTACTTGGGGGTATCATGGAGTCCTCCATCCTTCCTCACATGATTTGCTTTTATTTGCATTTTATCTCTTTTTTGGAGAGGATTTTTCTTCTCACTAGGTTTTCTCCTTTACTCCGTTTGTGAGAGATTAGTTGCATAATTATTTGTACATGGGTATTGAACATGGCCTAGTAGTTGGGACCCATATTGCATTTTCATATTGCATAATAACTACACTGCTTAAGTTGCACTTATGTGAGGGTGTTGGTGTGAATGGGGTTATTTCCTAGCTAGCTATTAGTGAGGACCTATTCACATTATTATAAGTTTACTTAGGAGTTAAGTTTCCTAGGTGTCATTTCTAGAAACTAGTTATAATGGGGCCATGACTAATTAATTAATTTATAGTTATCTAGGCATTTAATATTTCACTTATGCATTTAAAATTATGCATTAGGAATTTAATGTTTGCATCCAAGGTGATTATCCTACCTCCTCTCACCTTGCCTATATAAAAAATGTGCTTGCACATTTGTAAATCATCTCATGAATTCTAGATCAATTCGTCATAGATCATCATTTGATCAAATTATCTTCATGCTCATGATGCGTCACTTTCTTGTTCATGTGGATGGTGTCTTTCTTGGTTGATCCTTTGAAATGTGCGCAACTTCATTTGGGTTATTGTTCATTCATATTTCCAACACTTAGATCTTCATAAATCTATATAGGCGTTATGCTTATGCAAGCATCCAAGTATGCCAATGCTTTTCTCATCTACCAACTATAGATTTATACATCTATAAAAAAAAGGTGCTTGTGTCATCTTCTTGTAGTTTTGGCCATGGTTCTTAGTTGTTATTTTGCATTAGATTCTCAATGTTTATTTCGATATTTGGCGAATTGTTTTTAGTTTTTCCAGTATGTTCTCCTCTTCCACCAAAATAGCCAATTCTTTGAATATCAATGCTTCATTTTCAAATTTAAATAAGTTGTGTGTGATCTTCCTTCTACTATTACTATCTAATATTTTTTGTTCCTCTCATGACCTTTCTTAGCAGGGGAATCGTTTCTACTTTCTTCTTCTAATTCATCTATAACTAATCTTCCTCATGTGGCAAATTTAAAACATTTTGTTATTACAATTACCTTGTTTTTCTTTATGTTCTCTCTGTCTCAACAATTTTATTTTCGAAGTATTCTTTCTCTATATGTTCCTCCTTTGTCAAATGGTTTCCTTCATGCCTTGATTGTCCATTTTTTTCTTTTTTGACACTTATATTTAGGGAATTTTCTTTGGGTATTATCATTATAACTTTATCCCTACTTTGCACATTTGGTTCATATAATTATTCATTATTTGTCTTTGGGTATTATCATTATAACTTTATCCCCACTTTGCACCTTTGGTTCATATAATTATTCATTATTTGTAGTGGTTTGATTTTCCTCATAGTACTGTGCAACTCTTGAGGAACTAAATAGATCATGGTTGGAATTATTGTAAAACCCATAAACTTTCTTCTTTTCCTCTCTATAATCATTTACATAATGTTTTAGTTCTCTCATTTATAACATGTGTCATCTTCTCTTCTTCTCTACCCTTAACATCTTCTTCTACTACATCCTCCTCTAAACTCATTGTTGCAAGACCTATTTTTATTCTAAACATTCTATGACTAGTAGAAGATTTATTTTCTAGGACTTGTGGCGTTGCATTTTGGATTGAGTTAATATTACATTGGTCTCCCCATTTAGGTTGTCTATACTCAATTTTTTATGGCAGGCTCCTTCTACCAACCCTTTGGCCCTTGATGTACCTCTATGGAGAAATTCATTAGTTTCATCCCTATGGTTGCACCATGGTACATTCTCCTCATTTCTCAATCAAAATAGAAAGGTTAGATACTCATTGGTCTTGTAGTCATCCCATTCACCATAAATACCATAGAAAGCCATTTTTAGCCTCCATGGAGGTTAAATAAATTCCAATTTTATTGCCATAAATCTTATTTTCCCCTCTTGGACTAGGCATTTGTTCCTTAAATATTCCCTTCATTGGAATATTAAGCACACCAAATCTTCTTCCTTCTATCAAATGGTATGTGTTGATTGTTCTATCCTCTTATTCAGATATATTGCTTAATATTTAACTTCTCTAACTCTATTTTCAACTTTTCTATCTTAGTATTTTCATCATTTCCCTTCTCCAAGGTTGTGACTCAACTATTGATGCTAGTTCTTGTTAGAATCACCAAGATCACCTGCATGCAAGATCGATACCTGTCACATGCAAAAGATATGAAGAACAAAAAAGCAATGTTCTCAGAAAACCTCTCTGTGAAAATGCATTAAGAGAATCAATTATTACAATGTGATCAATCCTTATGAAAGAGATCAAGAAACCCTAAAAGGGAAACCCTAAATGAAACCCTAGTGTGCACACTTAATAATTAATAATTAATTATTAATGTGCCTAAGTTTAGCTTAAGTGATAAAGAGGAATAAGTGACTTAATTAATTAATCAATGTGATGTAATTAATTAAGCATAATAACTTATTACTCTAACACCCCCCTTTAAGATGAACTTAGGAAGAAGCTAAAACACTAGAATAAGATGCATGAAAGCAAAGATGGGTCCCGGCAACGAGGCCTGATCAAGTACCCATTTACAAATGCAAGAATGAAGTGCATGAAAAAGGAACCAAGAACATCTGAAAGTGCACAAGAAAGCACCTGCAACTGAAAAAGTGGTGTGCAAAATAAAGCACACATACATGAGACTGGAATCATCTGGATTCACTGTTGTCGTGGAGGGACACTCACCGGACAAAGGTGTGATGGCAAAACAAAGGCACTACACAACCCCCCATGGCACTTTATAAAATAGTGCGAGTACAAAATATGGCACAAAGTGATGTGCAAGAAACCCAATACAACACAAAAAAGGAGTAGAGAAGGAAAAACCCAGTGGGACAAAACCCCCCTACAATGAGATTACATGCTGCAAAGAAGCACTGGAAGAACTCTGTAGAGTAACACTGGAACTTGATATAGGCAAGCAAGGAAATATTCTTCTGTATACTACTGAAACCGGATGAGAGTCACTGATTGACTCAAGGAATCATGATTAAAGCAACAGAAACCCCGATGCCACGAACACTGGAAAACTCCAAACTGGAACAACTCTGGAATCTATGATGCAGCAAGTGATTATTAAATGATGCATTACTGTAAACGAAGTGCAAAGATGCAAAATTCACTCTCCCAACTGCCAAAACATCCAAGTAATCGCCAACCAACCCATCGGGCCAAATCTGGACTAACTGATAAACTTGGGACAGATATAGAAAAAGTGTATGGACATAAATATAGAGCTCCTTAATACCTTTCCAACGCCGCAAACGAGGCGAAAATCGGAGATTGTGGCAAAAAGTTATGAGCTCGGAAGTCCAAAAACAACATCTGACTTCAAACAGTAATAAATACATGAAAACAGTAAAATACTGAAAAATAAACAGCACTACTAGAAAGTACTCAGAACCAGCTTTCCGGCGATATCTCGTTTGCCCGATTTCGATACCATATGCCCAAGTTATGGCCAAAACAAAAAAACTGCTTCTTTAGGGCAAACTAGGGCTAGGAGGGGGAGAGAGAGGGCGGCCGTACGTTGGCGTCATCTGACAGTCAGCAGTTATAACATAATTGTGGCCGTCGGCGGAAAAATCGCTGCAAAATACGGCCCTTGGTCGAGCATGTGGCCTGTGCGTCTTTGGAGAAATTTTGGATCGGTGTTTAGCAGAAGCGGAATAGCCCTGGTGCCATATGACGCTTGGCGGAGAAGCGAAGTGGCCGAGGCAGATAAAGAACTCGGTCGCCCATGGGCGAGGCGGGCCGGGGGCGAGAGTACACCTGAGCCGGCGATGGCTGGACCCGGTGGAGGGCGGTGGTGTTGTGAGGATGGAGGTAACGCCGGTGGCCGCCGGCCAGCGAGACCCTCGGCCTACTTGGGCGCCCGCACTTTCCGCGTCATTTTAATTACAGCGATGCCTCAATCCTATACGTCTTTAGAGAGCCCATCCCAATGAACAAATTTGCCCTCCGGAGATCATTTGCTCCAAAATCGTGATTTGTGGTTCTAGGGTTTTGGCCGGTATGACGATGGCTGACGTCGTTTGAACCCATTGTGAGGCAAAATAGGCTAACCCGGATCTTCTGTGAGAAAAAGATGCACAATGGAAACCCTTGCACCCGAAACTCACAAAGAGGCCATATGTTCAGATCACGAACAGGCAGCTGCAGGTCTGGAGCTCTGATACCATGTTAGAATCACCAAGATCACCTGCATGCAAGATCGATACCTGATGCAAGACGATACCGTCACATGCAAAAGATATGAAGAACGAAAAAGCAATGTTCTCAGAAAACCTCTCTGTGAAAATGCATTAAGAGAATCAATTATTACAATGTGATCAATCCTTATGAAAGAGATCAAGAAACCCTAAAAGGGAAACCCTAAATGAAACCCTAGTGTGCACACTTAATAATTAATAATTAATTATTAATGTGCCTAAGTTTAGCTTAAGTAATAAAGAGGAATAAGTGACTTAATTAATTAATCAATGTGATGTAATTAATTAAGCATAATAACTTATTACTCTAACAGTTCTACTAATTTTGCATATGTTTCAAATTCTCTCTCATCTAGTGATTCTATAATTGCAAGTAACAATCCTAACATACCATTCCACATTTTTCTTCTTCAAATAGTGTCTCTTCAAACTTCCTAACAACTCCCCTAGAACTTTAATCAACTTCTCTTATTTCAACTCTATTCTTTTGTAACTGTAGACATCCAAATTTGGATACTTTCATTTGTCCAAATTTATCCCTTTTCGTCTAAGCATCCTCTTATTTGCATTAATTAAGTAATATCACTATTATTTAATTAATACCTTCTAGAGTTCTTCTAATCCCTAAGGTATCTAGTTAAATAATTAAATACCTTGCTCTTCAATCCCCCCTTTCATCAAATGAATTAAATAAATATGATATTTATTTAATTTGTCACATGTTACGTCTTTTTCTTAATCTTAATCAACCTCCTAATCTCATCATTAAGCATGTGCACATGCCTAATCTTTGATTAGCATGTGTCACATCCTCCAACTTTTGCAAGTTGGCTTCTAATCCTCATTACCCACTAATTATCCTCTAATTACTGATCAGTTAAGCTTAATCAGTACCTTGGTCAACTCTTCCCATCCCCCAAGGAATTTTTAATTCCTTTTTATTTATCCAAGGCACCTCTCTTCCCCATGTGAATTTTTAATTCACTTTTATTCCTCCAAGGAATCTTCTGTTCCCCATGCAAGTTTTATAATCTTTGACTTGTCACATCACTCATATGTGGCAAGTTCACTTTTTTGAGAACCTTGTCTTATCCACTAGATTCTTCCAATCATTATGAATTTTAAATTCACTTTTATTCTTCCAAGGAATCTTCTCTTCCCCATGTGATCATTGGGAGGTCACATCAAGGTACTTGCAAGTACCTCCATCACATGTCTCTCCTTCCACCTCACTTACACATCATCATTTCTAAGCCACTTCACATTCCACATGTCAAGATGTGAGGGCTTGTGAGTCCTCAACTCACCATAGCCCTTCATCTTGGCCTTATTGGTTTAATTTCAACTATTGAATTTTCTAGATAATTCAAATTCTTTTATAAATACCCCCTCTTTTCTCTCATTTAAGGAGATTAGCCATTTGATACCAAACTCTTGTCAATTTGACATTTGAACCATACTTAGCCAATTTTCACACTTTTCCTTTACCATAGCACTAGCATCCCATACTCATCTACTTTCAACCATCTTTGCACCCCATCTCACATCTTTTGCCATCAAGAGGAGCATACACAACATCAAAGATCAAAAGGCCAACCAAGGAGCAACTTAGCAAGGTATAATTATTACATTTGTTAAGTTTAACGTTTTGTCCAATCTTGAGGTGTTAGGTGTTTTGCATTGTTTCTTGCATTATTATTGTTGCTGCACGTTTTAGGACAAGGATTTTCACCTAATCACAGTAACATTTCCCTCATCTTTCTTGCACTATTTGAAGGAATTTTTGGGGATTGGAAATTGTTTAAAAATCCTTCTTTTATATCATCATATTTGGTATAATATTTATGATAATCCTTTATGTACCATTTAAGGGCCTCATCCCTCAAAGTGCCCACATAATTATAAAGTTTAGTTTATTTTTTTTTTCTCCACTCCTTTTATATGTATATTCCAAGGCAAATATATACTCAAATTGCTTCTTTGGTATCCTCTCCAAAGATATGAAATTTGATGTGATTTTGATCCATCGTTTTAGGTTCCTTTGATTTATTGCTAAGGTTTCTCCTCCACTCAATTTTTTTCCTTTGTTCTCTTTTCTTAGATCCTTATTTTCCTCGTCCTTAAAGTCCTTGGATTTTCTTCCACCCTTCTCAATTTCCATATTTTTCCCTTATCTTTTGGCAATCTTATTTTGAATTCTTTGTCCAATATATTTTCACACAACAAATTCTTTCGTATTCACTTCTACTTCAATTTAAAATAACTCACTAGATATAGCCTTGCTAGAATTTTTTTTTCTTAAACAACATAGGGGATGACTCTTGGTTAGGGGGATTCACCTCTTCGTGGTGCATTTTTAGTTTAGGATACAATTGTTCCTTAGTGATATTTTATTAAATGATATAATATTTTTCCATCCTTCCTTAAAGGTTTGGATTGTATCAATAGATAGGATATTAAACGCGTCTTTTAATTCTTCTTTTTATAGATATTTATCTCTCTCCTAATTCCTAATTTCTCATCATATTTTCTTTTTGAAGTTCCACACTTTTCTTACCATATTATCCAAATATTTTGGACTAAGTTCTAGAGTTTTCAATTTTATAAATGGGGTTAATAAACCATAGAATCCATTATTAATTATAACCTCTAATTTTGATAAAATATGTTTAGAATGTGGTGTATGAGTCAACAATTCAAATGGTGGAGCACCCTTGTTTCCATGCCCTAGTTGAGCACTAGAACTCCCAAGTATTCCTTCTAATGACTATTTGAACACAACACATTCCTTGATCTATTTTGTTAATATGATTAGACATTCAATTGCTTTGTCAAGATGGTCATTTAGTTGCTTAGATGTATCTTTGTTATTGAGAAACATAAATTCCTCCCATTGTTAGAATCTTAGCACTTTCCATACAATATTTTTTTAATTCTTATAATTCTTAGCATTCATTGAATTCTCAATATTCTTGGCCACATCGCTCCTAGCATACTCCAAATCTTCCAAATCATCAAGATCCTCAACATATTCAATAACAACCCTCTTGGCATGCTTCAAATCTTCTAGATTCTCTTTTTGTATCTCTCTTTCCTTTCTTGAATTTGCTCCAATCTATTTTCTTGTATTCTCATCTCCATGACCATCATAATATCTTCCATTATGTCTCTCAAATTCTTACTATTTCCTTTTTCCATGGTTGTTTCTAATTTGGTATTTCATTAATGCTTTTATTCATCCCTGATGGATCAATCAAAACTCTCTTCTAGAAGTTGCATATTTTTGGGATCCTTTTTAAGATCCCCCCTTTCCATTCATCATCTCTTAGGTGCCTAAACTCTCTCATGAGATATGACCTTGTTTATTCTTTTGTAAAGCATCAAATATGATTCTTTTGTGTCTAAAATCCCTTGTTGACATATATTTCCTTGTTGCAATAATTTTTGTCTAAGTTCTAATCTTTCCTTACCTCTTACTAGGGTTCTAACAACAAAACCAAAATGTTAGCAAAAGAGGATATGTCAATTGAATATCTATGTTTATATTCTTTAATTTTGTGTTTATATCTTAATTTAAAGATGATAAGAAGAGAATTAGACTTGTGTGGTGGACTAAAATGAAGTGTAATGGAATACAAGTAATTAAATCAAAATATATACACTAACCATTCATCATATCTATATAATAGTCAATATAAAACAACATATACTCATTATCTATATTTGTAATATATTAACATTAATAGATTATAACATGTTCATATCTCATTCATATGCTTCTTATCTATAATATATCTCTTACTTTCTTACTCTTTCTTGTCCTTATCCTTATTTTTGAATCTATCTTTTCTCTTCATCTACTTATCTTATGTCTACCTCTCAGTCTCTTTTCTACTCTATATTTCACCTTATGATGTATATACATGTTTTTACATATAATTACATGTCCTCTCCTATGTTATGACCCTTATCATCTTTGGTTGTGAGTGTCACATTTGACTTGTTGTGACTTTTTCCTTGTCAATCTTGCTTATTGGTTGCATGACTATCCTACCAACAATGATGATTTCACCACAACCTAAACAACTTCATTATATCCACAATAAAATCACCATTAATATAATTGATAAATTTATCACAGTGTAGCAAATTCACTATCTACACCTAAAATATCCACTTAAAACCTACAAAACTCAACCAAAATTAAAAATTCAATTGGTATTTTTCTAATTTAATCCTAAATCTACTCAAATTTGTTGCACATAGGTAGCAACATTGATTTTTTTTTTAATTTCAAATAAAAAGGAGGTATTTTCATCCATTGTGTACTTATTATTGATTTTTTCCTTAAGCCACTAACATCTCTACAATTATGGTCTCGTGCTCTCTTTTATGACTATTTTGGCATTTAGTTTGGTCACGAGTGGGCTATATCTCTAATTTTGGCAAGCATGTGTGTGAAAATATCCTACAAAAAATCCAATTTTGCTTATATTAACTTATCTAATGTAAGAAAAAAAGACCTTTTTTGTAGGTAAATCATGGTGAGCCACCCAAGTAGACAACTATACCACACAAATAATAATTTTTCCTATCCTTTATTTCAAGAAATTTATTTTCCATGTGATTCCATGATACTATACTTTAGCCTATCTTTGTTTTCATTTTTTAAGTGTTTGAAGAATGCTGAGCAAAAGAAGAGATTGCTAGTATCTCAAACCCCTTTGAAAATGGTAGTTATTTCATCAATTTATTCATTTTAATTTTTCTTAAGATTTCCATATATTGCACTTGATATCATCTCTTATGTTTACAAGTTCAAGTGCAAGACAATGAACACACATCGCCATAGGTAAGAACAAGTAAGGATGAGTTGACAACCCAAAACCCTAGCCTTATTTTAAAAACAATATTACCAAGCAATTCAACACACTTATCCCAAGGGTGTAAACACATGTAGGTCAATATGGTGAGTTCAATGATGACATAAATTCTTAAAATCCCTTACGCCTTATTAAATGAAAATGTGATTGTTGATTTGTGTCTCCAAGGTAGGGCCTTAGTTTTCCAACCTTCTAGACTGTATGATTTCTAATAACTCTCTTTTGTCCTCTTGTGTTTTTCATACTTTGTAATTACCTTAAAACATTTTTCTTCCCACATTGATGGTTTATCCACTTCTTATAGGCAATGTAAGAAATAACACTATCACCTTTAGTTCTCTACATGATTCTTTCTAAAAAATTTGAGTTTTTGCTTCATTTTTTTTAGTATTAACCAATCAAGATCTAATTTTTAAGTTTCATCAGCCCCCAAATACTCCCATGTAAATATGCAAAATAAAACATTTGTAAGTGTGTAGGAAACAACTCATGATTTGCCCAAATTTCTTTATTTAGCTATATTCAACCAATTTATAATCAATCCCATTCTAGTGTACACAAATCTCTTCATTTTTTTTGCCTT
>VDFB02063147.1:0-27375 GCA_007258455.2 Sequoia sempervirens
CCCTTCACTTCAGTATTGGTTTCAATACAGGCATATGGAGTTCAATGTTCGCCAGCTTCTGACGGCACGGAAAAATACTGAGTTTGGAAGGAGTTATGGGTATTTTGGTGGTGAAGTTATTAAATTAACTTAAATGATTTATTATAAAGTCAAATTGACTTTATAAAGTGAAACACCACTTAATACTTTATAAAGTGATGAAATACTTTATAAAGTGATATTTAAATCACTTAAAGCGCCCAACTATAGAAATGAGTTAAAATACATTTAAATGTATTTTAAAACAAAGGAAAATGGCGCGCTTTTCTTGAAAGCCGTGTTTTTGAGGAGATATAAGCAAAGGAGCAAGTCGACCTAATCATTCTATTACCATTTGACATTCCAACTTTCATCTTCTCTGTGATTTTGTCTGAGGACAAGGGTTTCGGGAAAAACTTCATTGAAGAGCGAGAATTCTTCATTGAATCTGTGATTGTGAGGCTGTGAGACACCAGTTGAATGATTGCCATTGTGGGAGCTTCATCCAAAAGTTCATTTGTGCTTGATCAGAGTTTCTTTGTGCATTTTTTACTAGTTTTCAGCTACAGGAGAGGGTTTCTTCCTTGGATCACCATTTCCATCTTTCATTTAGCTCCAATTTGTTGCTGAGGGTTAAGCCGTACCATCACTTGTGGAAGCCGTACAAAATCTTGCAAAAGGCGTGTTTCTTCAAGAAGGACGTGTGAACTATGAGGCTAAAACGCTTTTCATTATGACTGTTTCTTTGCTTCTTCATGGGCGTACCACCTTCTCAGCTCCTTTTCACCAACTACCGTGTGGGAGAAAGCAGATTTGATGTCCAGAGGTAGCATTTCATCAGTTTCAACACACTTTGCCTGGCATACTCTGTACTTTCTTATTTAATTATTCTGGGGGTTTTTGGGTACGTTGTTTGTGTATAATCTCTTTGTATGTATTGCCAGATCTTAATTAGACTTGCAGTTGCTCAATAATTTCTTGAATTTCAGTATTATTTGCATTTTTATGCTTTGCACCCCTTCTACTTTTGTCTACATTTCTCTCAAAACAAACAAAACACAAAAAAACAAGCAGTTTACATAGGGGTTTGAGTTGGAGCCAGCTGGGCTCTTCACAGTGACTCCTTTGAGACTTGTTTAAAGGCTATAGTTAGATATTTGAATTGTACAACAATATTTTATCCTTCAATAACAAGCCTCTCTTAATTAAAATCAGAAATTTTGTCATAATTAACAATAAATAATGGTTATGGTCAGCTAAAGAAATGATCCACACTAATGTTAAAGATTTATTATTTAAATCTCAATAAATAAATACTTGAAATCTTCTCAAAATATTAGGTACTCCACACACACAAGAAAACACTGAAATTGAAAATCTTCACACCAAGCTGAAATATATATTGAAATCCCACACAACCTAATAGATGAAACTTGAAGAGAGTTGTATTTGATTAGCACAATGATAATTCCTAGGTTGAATTATTCAAATGAATAGGAGGGTTTTCGTCTTCGAATCCATTTTTTGCCAAAGGGTTTTCATCTTTGGGTAGAAAAGACAAATAATGTTCAATCTCAAGAGAAATGAATTTGAAATATGAAATTGTAACTCTTTCCATTCCTCAACTCCTTTTTATATAGACTTTTTGAGGAAAAATAATATTTTTTTTCTCAATTTCCCTCTAAACTAATTTTTGAATTTGGAACCCACTTTTAGCATCACTTTTTGTCCCTTTTCTAAAATAACATTTTTTTAGTAATAAAACATAAGTTATCTTTTTGAACATAAACTAAAGTTACTTTTTCAACAACTTAAGTCAAATTATTAATTTATTTCCCTAGCATCTGTAATATCCCTTGCCCAATCTGGTCTCAAGCTTGCTGTTATATGGCTCAAGGAATATTGCCAAACACTTCTGATACAAACTTAATGCTTACTGGTCTGTGTTTTCAAAGCTGATTGTACTTGATTGCAATGGTCTCAAATGTGTTTCAATACTTGTATTTATCACTATAAGGCTAAACAATGATCTAATATGAAGATGCAATGCAAATTCATGAATCTGATATCAAAATCATGCACCTACAGCCAACTGTCATTTTCACAAACACTTGGCATGCATAAACACATAAACAAGGTTCCAAATTTGAATGCATACTTCTTCTCTCTAGTTTGTTTCAAATTTTCAAGCAGTTGCTTCCGAAGCAACTCACAACTCAATATGATCATTACATCGAATATGAGACTCCCAACTTGAACTCCTTTATTGAAATGCAATCCTCAATCACAATGTCAATGTAATCATGCCAAGACTCTTGGCTTACAATGTAAATCTTATACAATGCCCAAATCTGATTACAATAATCATCTACAGCAGCATGCTAAATGAAATGATTAATGCAATTACTCTAATTACAATACCATATAATGCTGATCAAGTCAGCAGGGAATACCATCAGGAATTGATGAAACTAATACAAATAACACCAAATATGAGAACCTGGAATTAATGGCTGCCACAGCAAATTGGTTCGATTCTCCTTAGGTTCAATGTATTTGCCTCCAAATGAGTAGCGCCCAGCCTTCTTAACAATCAACAATGCTTCCAGAATTTATTTGAAATTTATTTCCTCTCCTAGCTAGAAATCACACCCCTAGCTTAGCCGCCCCTGTTTCCTGAGATCAGAACTCTGATGTAATTGATATCAGCTTGTAAACTCCTTCAAATAGCATGATAAATCATTGCTAGATCTCCATGAATAAAGCGCTGCAAGCTCCACATGAATTCAATGGAACATGAACAAGGTATGAGCAAAATTGTCCCTCCTTGGACTTAAAAAGAAGACTGTAATAAATCTGATATTTAAATCAGTTTGTGCAAGATGTCAAATCAATCTTCAAAATGCAAATCGATGAAGACATAAACATCAAATCTGTCCTCCAAATCGAATCTCCAATCGTACTATCAAAATTGGCCCTTGGCCACAATTTTGGCACTGATGAAAGGACTGAGGTATCTCTTCCAATCTGCAACCCTTCGGAGGATATTTCACCACCTCAGTTATGCCAATCAAAGAGAGCTTTCGGTCTCAATGATCGAATGTAGAAACTGTAGAAACCATAGGCTTCCCCAATGAAATCAATCAAAGCAATATTCAACAACTGGATGATTAGAAGCTTAGCCAACCCCTCTATTTATTCTTTTTTCTCTAATCCTTCAAGAAGTTTCTAGAATATTATTTTAGTGACTTTATGATATAATATTTTATTTAAGTCACTTTATTAAATTAATTAAATATAAGGTCACCTTATATTATTGATTTATTTAATAACCTTATAAATAATTAATTTAATACCACTTTTTAATTTAATTAAAATAATCAATTAGTCATCCTCATGAAATATCATTATTTTGGACAACTTAATTAATTAATTTAATTAAATTACTCTACCTCCAAAACGGGGACGTTACAGCATTACCCCATTAGCCTATGGGAAATAAAATAATAGGCTAAAGGGTCTTCATTGGACTTACACTAGAGAAGGGAACATGATAGAGAGCCTTAGTAGATATTACAAACTTGTAATATGTCTTCCACAACTTTACACAAAGAAGAATTGTAGCTTGAACTGACTCATCATACTTTTGTTTTAAAATAAGTAGAGTATGCAAGCATACAATGGATTTTTCACACATCTATTGGATTCCAAAAGCATCTATATTTTTCATTACATTACAATATGGATAGCTAAGTTACATCTTTAGGCCAATCTTCCTCAAATTAGCATCTCCTCTACATGTTCTAATTACATTACAATGTGAATAGCTAAGTTACATCTTTAGGCCAATCTTTCTCAAATTAGCATCTCCTCTACATGTTTCAATTACATTACAATATGGACACCTAAGTTTAATGAAAATAAAACAAGCAGCAAGAAACAAGTTTTCTTAAATGCGTCATGCACAAAATCATGAAAAATAAAGCATGATAGCAACTTGCTGTGTGTTTTTAGTGAAATGAAGCAGCATCACATAGTTGTGCCTTTATGTAAGCATCATAACTGTTATGTCCCCAATTGGAAAACCTTACGAAATAGATGATTTCTGTAATGTCCCCTTCACAAGCCTAGTCAGTTGTTGCATCAGTTAGCCTATTCCAAAGTTCCCGTAGGCTAATTGGAGGTGGTTAGGTGACTCCAAAGTTCCTGGAGAGCTCAATAGTGGTTTTTCTTGGCATCCAATGGTGTTTTGGCATTCACTAGGTACTCAAGATGGTGGTGGTGTTTTCTGTTTCATTTTTGGCCATCTAGGTTGTTCTCCACATTTCTTGGAGGAAACAACTACTTTTAGTTTAGTGCCTGTTTTGGCACCTATCATCTTTCTTCAACATCAGTAGCTTCTTGGTGCGATTAGTTTCTGTTTCAGATGTCTTAGTGGTGCTTTCTGTAAGGTGGTTGGGTTTATTTTAATATTTGCACTAAAGTTATAAAGTAATGTTTTAATATTACTTTAGTGTTATATTATTAAGTAAAATATTATTTCCTTGTTGTACCCAAACCAATTTTTTTGCTTCATTAAGGCATTTTGCTTAAAGAGTCTAAACCTTGCTAGAATGATGTCAAAATACAGTTTTTGGGCAAGTTAACCATGGACTTTGGTCAGTGTCATGTCAGTTGTCAGCAACAATTGGTCAGTACCTGGAGCTCAGAACCTGAACCTAGGACTCAGATCGAGATATGTCATGATGGAGAAGTGCTTCACGACGAGATTATACTCCTGCATGGTCATTTCAGTAGCAAGAAAGGTGTTTACGGAAGATCAAATAGATGAAGATTTTTAGCAGAAAGCAAATCTGCGCCCTTGTAGCTCAGGGGCACCCTTCTCTTTGAAGGCCCAGATCTTGTTGCTTTTGCTTGCAAATACATTCAATCTCTTCAGAATTACTCTGGATTTCCGACGAGCTATCAAGCGCAATCATCCGAATTGCAGAACTTCGACAATTGAGGTCAAAAGCTGAAGGTACGAGAGGTTGCATGTCACTGAGGATTGTCAGTTCACAGCTTTCTGCGCCCCTATAGCTCAGGGGCGCCCTTGAATTTGGCTCCTCAAATCATTAAATATGCAGATACTGTCTTCCTAAGGTCTTTTCTAATCTAGTCGAGCTTCGCAACGCACCAATTCGCGAGTCAATTTGACATTCTAAGTGATCGTGGCAAAGATTCTACCAGACACGTAAATCAGAGGGTGGAGAAATGTAGTATTACACACTTGTACCTCTGTAGGCCAGGGGCGCCCAACCTTTAGGCCTGCTAGATGGGGTTTTTAGCTTTCGCAGTCTTCACGAGACTTGTGAGGAATTACTCTAGCTATCCAACGAGCCCAACCGTCAGCGTCCGGGATTTGGCAAACGCTCGTACGTGCGAGGTCTGTGTAGAACATTGAAAAGTGAAGATAGTCGGAAAATGACTAAGTATAGAGAGTACATTTCACCTTGGAAAATGCGCCCTTCTCTTTGAGGTCTTACAAGGATAAGTATGCGATTCTAATTACACTTCTGAATCGTGTCTCAGGTTGTGCAGATGCAAACATATTCCAACCCTGGATGTATTACATCATTGGTCGGATCATCTCCGGGCAAGAGCATTATGACTGGGCATCCTTCATTAGCGATGTTCTCCACGAGCAAATCACCGGTTTTCTAGTTGCCTACGAGTTTCACATGTGTTCTTACCTCGTATACTTGATTGCTTAGCAGGGTCAGTTTAGAGGGTTGAACACGGTGGGCATACTCAATGTTCAAAAAGTCTATCACTACTATGAACAGCTTGAGTTCACTAAGGCTGAACGTCACTTCATGCGTGTTCATGAGGCTTTCTTGACATACACAGTGAGAAACTTGGATTGGGAGTTGCATGTTCGTGTCTCGACGGTTGCTAGAGCAGCAATGGTTGATTGGGTGGACTGGTTCATTCAGTTCCCTACATACACCTACATCCGCGCATATGGATTTATAGGAAATCCAGCCATGCTTCCACGCTATCCTTTGGGTAGGACAGTCTTCATGGAGTTCCTGAGGCAATTACATGATGTTCATTGTCATTTGCGACGCAAACATAAACAGGTTGCCAACTTTCCATGCAGTTTAGAATCTATTGGTGCAAAACGGTAGTTGATGCTAAAGCTACAGGACAAGAGTTAGAGAAGTTTCGTCTCAAGTACCTTGTTGATGCATGCGCCTATGATCCTTGGGGTCATTACACAGTGCGCCTCGGTGATCGCTCATACTATAAGCCTACAATGGAGGACTATTGGGTGAATTGCGAGGACGACTTCGAGGTGCGTAGACGCAGTTATGGCTGCTTTTCTCTCCCTCAGATTTCTGTCTTCTTGGCAGAAGATGTGGGAGGTTTATCAGAGGATGAGGGAGATACACTTCCTCAGTTTTTCAGAGAGCAGGTTGATACACAAACAGTGCCTACTATTGATTGGTACGTCAAGGAGTACACATCAGTAAAGGAGAGGTCTAGTAGAGTTATCCAGAACAATATACTTTACCTCGACAACAAGAAGACTAGGAGGGTAGTCCTGCCTAGAACAGAGCCGCCATCGGTGGATGCTTCACTACCTTCCTCGTCTAAACCCAAGCAGAAGAAAAGGAGTAACCCTCCTAAGAAAAGTCAAGTGCCTAACAATTCAAAAGGGAAGGCGCTTGCCATTGATACACCCATGGAGCCAGTTCAGAGAACAGTTTAGAGTTTGCTAGAGCTTGAGGTTCAACCTCGTGTTTCATCACCGACACCAGAGCAGTCTCCAGTCCCAATTCACATTGAATTGGACTTAGAATCGCCACCTCGCAGTAACTCCTCTACATATTCACTCTCGTCAGAGCCTCTCATTGCTAGTACAGATCCTTCCAGTGGCATTAGTCGAGATCAGTCTGGGATTGAGGCTCAACTAGGAAGGAAGAGAAGGCAACCATCTTACGTCCTTGATCATTCCGATTTTGATCAGGCTTACCAGGATGTGCTAGACAAGAGGATCAAGAAACAAGTCCATGTGGAGAGGAATGTTGATATGGAGATCGTCGTTGAGACTGCCATACCTCCAGAGGGGAAGAGTTTGGACGAGATTGAAGTTGAAGACTTCGAGGTGATCACAATCAACCTTGGTTGTAGCACTCGCCAAACAAAGGTTGATCTCCTACAGGTTGCTACAAACAGCGCAAGGGATAGGATGCTGAAAGACGGAGAGGATAAGGCAGCCCTCAAGGCTGAAATCAAACAACTTCGTTAGTACATTTCTAGCCTTGTACACAGATCAGATGTCACTGCTACACTCCCGCCGATGCTAGAGCCACCAGTAGAACAAGGCCAGCTTAATCACTTGGTCACATATGGCAAGCGTTTGGCGGATTGGGAGGAGGAGTTCATTACTAGAGGCCGCTTTGTGCTTGCAGAGTTATACTAGTTGCGGTACAATGCACGCGAACTCCGTCTACGTCTCCAAGATGAGGAGCAAGACATGGCGATGGACAAACCCCGAGATGAGATTATGATTGCATACCTGAGTGTGGCATACGAATCAGTCATAGATGTAGAAGATAAAGAGGCTATCTACGCTTGGAAGACACAGTTGGTTTTCAAGGCAAAGATAGAGGAAACGATGGCATCAGAATTGGCTGAGAGTAGAGAGCATGTCACTAGTGCACTCTGGTACGTGAGAACTCTCGTGTCTCGCATACCGTGCTGATATCAGATTGAGGGTGGTGCGTATGTTGAGCTTGCTGAAGTCCAGTTAGAGCTCTACGCACTTATTCCTGGCATTTTTAATGGGGAGACTATTGGCTGTAAGATGAATCAACTTACAGTCATGTCAGCGTTGTTTGATGAAGCGACCAGGAGCAGAGGTGAACTTCAGTGCCAGATCATAGCTGGTGAGGACATCCTGCACAGACATAGTATACTTCGGCAGAGTATCACTGCTCTAGACAGTGATGCAGTCAACAACCTCGTGGAGGGGTTGGTTGCTCGAGATCATAGCCAATAGACTTCAGTTCCCACCTCTCAGGATAGACATTAAATACAGGAGTTAAACTTGGCGTTACCTTTTCAAGTTAACTCACTGTCACATCTCATGCATGTCTATTATGGGATTATCTATGTTCACTTGGAGTTACATTTAGGGTTTTTGTTAACTAATGGTATTGTTCTAGTTAACTTGCTTTCAATAAGGACGTGCATGCTTGCACATTGTCCATTTTTAGAATAAATGTACTGATTAACTGATGGTAGCTTTCTAGTTAACTGTATAGTTTGCTTTATTAGGGTTTAGTAATAAAATCTTGCATGCTTGCAAGACTGTAGTTGACTCAAGGTGATTTTAGGGTTCCCTACACCTTTTGATGTCTATAAATAAGAGCTTTCAGCTCATTTGTAAATAACTTTTGCACGAGAGAGTAATATATGCTGTGCCCACCTTGCCTATAATATTGCTTATTCTGTATCTGTTCGCGTGTATTTATTATGATAATGAATTGTTATGCCACTCGGGTTTCATGCAATTATTATGGTGAATGCTTATCTTAGTTAGATATAGTGGCTAGTTCAATCGTAAATTGTATGCGTGTTTCGTCTCTGCAATTTACTATCCTAGTTTTCTATCCTTTATGTTGTGTTTCTAATAAGCCTATTCAGATTGAGCAAATAGTTGTGCCCACCTTGCCTTCACGTTGAGAATCTGTACTTAAAGCTTATCGTATGATGTGTGTGATAATAAACCTATTAAGACAAGCAAATAGTTGTGCCCACCTTGCCTTCACGTTGTGAATCTGTACCCGGTTTATCATGTAAGCTCATTCCTGCTCCGTTTCCTCATGCTTTGATTTCTTGAGGGGATTGGATAGTTTAAGTTACTTAGTTTTGAGTTGTAGTTAGGTCCTGCGAAACCAAAAAAACCTTGGCTGCAACGTTCAAAGTTTATTGCAAACCTTGTGCCTCTTTCAGCTGAGATAAAAAGATAGGAATTAGTTTTAGTTTACTTTTCAAGCATTTTTGTCCGCACAACGAGGGAGCTTCCCCTCCTAATTTGAAGAGCACTCATCACGTAGTGTGCATAGCTGTCCGTACCAACTTGCACTCTAGAGGTGTTAGTTGTTACGCCAACATTCCCCAAGTTGGGTGCCTAGGAAAAGTACATGGGGACTTAAAGTGTTTTAAAATTGGATGGGGCCTTTTGGAGGGAAAAATAAAATATTTGACTTTTTAAAAAGAGCCTTTTTCCCCTCTAACTCTATATAGTGGAGTTTTGGCTCTCATTTCTCTCATTTGATTTCGCACACATAACATGATGTTGCCGGAGTGGACATTGAGTTCCTTCAAGAATTGATTAAGGACGAAAACCCTCGTCAATCTTAACTAGTTTCAATCCATGAAGTAAGAAAAAAATCCATTTTTTGGATTATTTTTGGCCAAAAGAGCTTATGATGTGCATTTGGGACACTTTTGTCCACTTTTTGAAGTTTTCTCCAAAACACTTGTGGAATACTCCAAAGGGTATTTAGGCCATTTTCATGCCTTAGCATTTTTTATCTCTCTTGAATGTCCAAGCTTTGATTTTCTCCTCATTTGATACACTAGAAATCTCCTTTTCTTGGGGCCTACAAAGACGTTGACCAATGTTCCAGGTTTCGGGATGGGGACGGGATGGGGGACGGCAAGGGACGGTTTCGGGACAAGGGATGTGGGGTCTAAGTTTGGGGGCGGCAGCAGGGTGCTGAAATACATATAGTACTTGAAAAAATAGTTATAAAAAGATGAATAAGTATAAGAATTATACATCTTGGAGACAACTAGGAGTCCCCTAGACATTTTGAGGACACCCCAGCATCCTCAAAGTCCTAGTGGCATCTTGGAGACAGCGACACTGGTGGTGGGATGGTGGTGCTGGTGGTGGGCTGGTGTAAAGACCCTGACCTGTGGGTTATAGTTTTTTGCAATTGTCTTTGTATTGCTTGGCTAGTTTTGAATACACATTTCAGACATATCATGAACCATACGTTGCATATATTGAAGATAAATAATGCTGTCAGCATATAAACTAAACACACGGTTACATACAACAGTTCATCAAACTTCTTTCGTAACTTTGTTTGCAGATGGTCAAGATCAAAATAGTGAATTATTTACAAATCTGATGCAGTAGTCTTTGGAGATGCACTATTTTGTATTGGCAGATTCAGACATTGAACATTCCATTAAATGATGACTGTAAATAATTTAAACAATGCTAAAAGCGCCCACCCTTATACTCAGAATGATCAATAAATCAAGTGAGCTCTTTAGATATTACAATGACATCATACATGAGTTTATTCTATCACTAAACTCTAAACTCTAGGGACCTGTAGACTTTTTCACACATCGCCCCATTGCAAATGGGGACCCCTAGTAGTTTGCTAGTTTTTAGGGTTTTGCCTCCGCGCAACGGTTTCATGAGGTCATTGTTTTGAGAGTTTCAGTCAGTCTTTTGAGAGTCATCCGAGCCAAGTTGATAATCCATGCCTGAATCAGTGCCTAAACATCATAAGTGCTCAGAAGGTCCGAGACGAGGATCACTTGTGCTTTGGGCCAATTTTGACACTTCCTACTTTTTAGGGAATCTGCTTTTTTGCTTTTTCATTTTTTCATTTTTGGCATTTTTGGACCAAACTAGGGTTCCCTATTTTTTAGGGATTTTGCTTTTTCTATTTTTAGAAAGTCAACCCCTGGTCAACAAGTCAATGTTTCCATTTTAGAACCAAAATCAGCCAAAAAATTGAAAAATCAAAGTAAAAATCAAAAAATCAAGCAAAAAAATAAAGCAAAAATTAGGAAAAGCATGGAAAAGCAAGGGAAAAATCAATTGAAAATCATGAGAAATCACCCAAAAATCAACCCAAAGGCATGAAATTCATGGAAAATTCGCCTAAGTCCGAGAAATTCACCCATGGACAAATGGCAAGAAGTTTTCAAAATCCATCATGGAGGAAAAGAACAATGGCAAACACCTTGGCAAGTCCGCCCTTGCCATGAAGATGAAGGATGGCGAGGAAGTTGGCAAGTCCGCCATGGAATGGCAAGAGGGTTGGCAAGTCCGCCCAAGCCTTGGCCAAGAATTGGCAAGACATTTGTGAAGTCCGCCCTAGAAAGAAGGGAAGGTGAAAAGAAAGTTCGCCATCAAGTAGAGAGAAATGAGGGACGTCCAAGTGTAAGCCAAGTCCGCCCTTGGCTAGAAAAGGGAAATGTAAAGACACCTCCAAAGTCTGCCATGCCTTGAGAAGGGAATGGAAAGAAGTTCTTGAAGTCCGCCCCACCATGGGAAGGAGTTGGTAAAGTTCGCCTAGCCTAGGAGAGGAGAGAAAATTCAAAATTTGTCCAAGTATGGAGGCCTAAGAGGAAGAAAGTCGAAAATGACTAAGTATTTGAAGGAGAAAAATTGAAAATTTGCCTAAATATGGGAAAAATTTATGAAGTTGGCTAAGTACATAGACGAGAATACATATGGCAAAGAGGTTAGAAAGTCCGCCCTAGGCCAAAGAGGTTGAAAAATTGTCTAAGTGTCATGGAAATTGGCCTAGGAAAAACGTCCAAACACATACTTTGCCTAGAGAAAATCATCCAAGCAAGAGGAAAATTCGTTTTGGCATGAGAAAATGTGCCCGACACAATTTGAAGTTCGCCATGGCAGAAGAAAATAAGGATCTGGTGTAATATTTGTTGGCAAGATGGCTAGAAAATCCAACTTGGCTAGATGAAAAATGAAATAACTTGGAAAATAAATATTTAGCTATGGGTCAAAAAAATGAATGGGTTGGAAATAAATTAAACATTTTAACATTTTAATAATTTATTTCCAACACTTAGAAATATAAAAATGCCTCAGACAAAAGTAAAATTCGCCAGAGATGCCTTGGAAGAAAAGAAATTCTTGGAAGAAAATAAATTACACTGGAAAAAGAGAAAATCCATGAGCAAAATTAAATTCGCCATGAATTAAAACTTGGAAAAATCGAATTTAATTGGACATTTAATGTTTTTTCCAAAAATTCGAAAATCAAAGATAAACATCTAGCAAAAAATCGAATTTTGGAAAATCAAAGGGATTTGCCTGGATAAGCTCACCATAGAGATTTTTCGAAAAGGATGGAAACTTGCCTGTTTGAAGAGGAGAAAACAAATCGAAATCAAGAGAAAGAGATGCAGTTGCTAAAACAAATCGAATTCTTTAGCATTATAATGAGTTTTAGCAACTCATTTTTCATAGACTCGGCTGAAGAGAAGTTATTCTATCGAAATTGTAAGAAAGTTGAGACAAGATCAATTCTTCTGTAGGAAAAGTCGATTTTCTCAGAGAAAGGAGTAATTTCTTATGCTAAGGAAGTAATTTTTGGAGATGTGAAAGAATTTCTTGGCTGAAAGTCGAACTTCCCAGCAAGTTGGTGCACTTTGCCATTTGATTTTTGATTGAATTCTCAAAATCTGAATCTGATTTGCAGCCAGAAGGTTTTTCCCTGAGGTTTGAAGTTTGGTCGGCTAAATTCATCAATTCTCCTTCTGTCTTTTTCATTCTGGCTAAATTTCAATCAAATTCGTTTACTTTCAGCTTGCTTTTTTCGCAGAAATTTAATTATTTAATAAGCTGAAAGTAAAATATTCGAATACAAGGCATGAGAATAAATTATATTTTAAAGTCTCCGTATTAATGTTAGTGTTCTTACTACAGGTTAATGACCACGGTGGGAGAACCATCAAAGAAGGTGCCGATGAAGTTCGCCAGTAAAGGGGTACAACGAGAGTCAAAGATAAATTCCAAATGGAAAAATGTCGCAGACATTGATCTAGGACATGTAGACTTCATAGAGTTCAAAAAGAGAGTATATGGACATGTTGATTACCAACACTAATTGCCAGACGGATGGTGAGGAATGAAATTTTCCAAGCAACCGGATTCCTGCCTGCAATAGACTGTGCCGAGTTGATGGTAGAATGCACCATTCATTATGATGCTTAGGAAAGACAAATTGCTGCCTTTGACTGAAGGATTCTGGCTCACCTTGGCGAAGTGGCAATACGGGAGGCATTCGGCATCCCAGCACATCATCGGACCGTCTACAAAACCAAGGAGGACGCTAAGAGATTGTATGATAGCCAGTTTGATTTGTGCGCCACAAATGTTAATAAGTCATGGTTGGAGAAGCCTAGACCATCCACAAAGAAGATGCCTAAGAAGCCGTGCCAGATAGATTTTAAAGAGGATTATGGAGATATCATTCTGATGTTGAATAGGATAGCCAGCCATCCGCAAGGTGCATATTTTGAGACGTGGATGTATTATTTTATAGATGAAATCACTTCTGGTGTGAAGATGTTCAATTGGTCCCGAATGATAAGCGACAATCTTCACGAGCAGCTGACCAATTTGGAAAAGACCAAGTCTTTTCATATGAGCTCGTACATTGTCTATTTGTTGACTAGAACATACAGATACTCAGGACTGATTTGCAAAGGCAAATTTGGCAATGGGGAGAATGAACTCAAGTCTTATGACTGCTACCCGCAACTTCAACTCAGGGAGAAATCTCATTTCAGGTGGGTGCACGATGCTTTCCTAATGTATATCACAAGAATACTTCAAGGAGGAACGCACCAGAGGCTGAGTCATGAAGCCAAGAGCTTGATCAGTAGATATGGATCCTGGTTTATCCACTTTCCCAAGTTTATGTATGTTAGGATCCAAGGATTCACTGGAAATCCTTACAAGCTGCCTATCTATGCAACAAATCAGATGATTTTGCTTGAAGTCCTGAGACAGCTGGAAGATTATCAGAACATCCAGAGGCCAAGTAAGAAGGCGGCTGTTACTTTCCCATTCTTTATTGGGAATATGTTAGAGTCCTGTCCGTCAACACAAGCAGCCAAGAGCGCCATGCTAGAAATTCAATGGTACCCACTCACAGCTTATAGGTCCAGTGCCAATTTTGACCCACATCATCACATTCAGACCATGGATGGGAGAAGATACAAACACTGAGTAGACTTGGAGGACTTCTGGGCAAATGCTGTAGATGAATATAAAGTCAGGAGAAGATTATGGTCTATAGTGCTGGTGGACTTTATGAGGGCAACCGAACTTTGTCGGGTGCCCGATCAGTTGCAGGATGATGGAAATTATGTCCAGTCGAGCTTTGAGAAGAGCCGACCTCTTCCTTCCGTGAAGTGGTCAGAGCCTGAGCATTCAGACTTGGCTACATTGATGAGAGTAGTGATTAAATATTCTCAGTGGTGGGTCGACCATCAGGTCCAGGAGTTGAGGTAGAAAAGAATAACGCTCACGTACAATTTGCTAAGTGAGACAGAGTCATACTCCTCCAATGCTGGCGCATCCCACAATGATAATTTAGTTGAGATTGGTGAGAAGAGGAAATAAGTAGTTGCAAGCATAAAACTTGCTCCAAAGCGACAGAGGATGGAGCCATCTCGTTCTGCGGCATCTAGGAACATTGATGAGCTAGTAGCTACCGCAGACGAGTCCTTGGCCGAGATGATGAGACCTTCTATAGTTTAGGAAAAGAACAATGAACTGATCCAGTTGGATGATGATGAGCCCCCATCTCCTATGGGCACAAAAGTACTGGGTTCAGATAATGAAATGGAAGTCCAAAATGATGATTTCGAAGAGGGAATGATTTCCGCCCTCAAAGGAGTCTTGGATATTCCAAATGAAGGGAACATTCAAGAGGAGGATAGTATCGAGTAGCCTACCATTTTGGATTGGTTGAAGGAGAGGATGAAAATTCAGGCACCAATTGAGGTCCAAGAAGAAGATGATACTGCAGATTTCTTGGCGAGGTTGGAACAAGTTGCTACTAAGAAACTTGCCAAGAAGTTTTCCACGATTTAGAGGGACGAAGCCAATGATTGTATGTAAGGCACTTGAAAGCTGCGTTAGGGACCCCAAATGCAAGGGCGCCCTTGGCCTGTGAAGGCTCAAACACCATTTTATCAAAAATGTAACTTTCATCCGGATACCGTATTTTGACCCCTGACATCGGGAGTTGCAGTGCTTCGATTTACGCACCGTCTGTCTCTTTGCGTAGCTAGAACAACTTATGAGAGATGTCTTTGGAGGCGACAAAGCGAGAAAACTGCTTCTAAGACCTCAAAGAGAAGGGTGCCTTTTCCAAGGTGAAATGTACTCTCTATACTTAGTCAATTTCCGACTGTCTTCACATTTCAGTGTTATACATAGACCTCGCACGTACGAGCGTGTGCCAAATCCCGGACGCTGACGGCTGGGCTCGTTAGATAGCTGGAGTAATTCCTCACAAGTCTCATGAAGACTGCGACTGCTAAAAACCCCATCTGGTAGGCCTAAAGGCTAGACACCCCTGGCCTATAGAGGTACAGGTTGACATTTTCATGTTTATTCACTCTTCGTTTTACGTGCTCAGCAGAACTACTGCCATGATCACTCAGAATGTCGGATTGACTTGCGAACTGGTGCGTTGCGAAGCTAGACTAGATTAGAAAAGACCTCAGGAAGACAGTATCTGCAAATTCAATGATCTGAGGAGCCAAATTCAAGGGCACCCCTGAGCTATAGGGGCGCAGAAAGCTTGTGAACTGACAATCCTCTGTGACATGCAACCTCTCGTACCTTCAGCTTTTGACCTCAGTTGCCGGAGTTCTGCAATTCGGATGACTGCGCTTGATAGCTCATCGGAAAGCTAAAGTAATTATGAAGAGATTGAATGTATTTGCAAGCAAAAGCAACATGATCTGGGCCTTCAAAGAGAAGGGCGCCCCTGAGCTACAGGGGCGCAGATTTGTTTTCTGCTAAAAATCTTCATCTATTTGATCTTCTGCAAACACCTTTCGTGCTACTGAAATGACCTTGCAGGAGTATAATCTCGTCGTGAAGCACTTCTCCATCATGACATATCTCGATTTGAGTCCTAGGTTCAGGTTCTGAGCTCCAGGTACTGACCAATTGCTGCTGACAACTGACATGACACTGACCAAAGTCCATGCTTAACTTGCCCAAAAACTATATTTTGACATCATTCTAGCAAGGTTTAGACTCTTTAAGAAAAATGCCTTAATGAAGCAAAAAATTTGGTTTGGGTACAACATAATAATAGCAACTAGCTGAAAAAGATGTAGAACCCGAACTCTAGACTTCGAGAGAGAATGAGGTAAAAGCCCGAATGCCCAAAATTCAAGAATGGAGAATTCACAACCATTCCCCAATACCAAAAGAATCGTTCCACTCTCTCGTCTTTTCGTTTGTCCATTCTTGGACGCTTTCAAGAAGGAGGTGGTGCGAGAACGGGGATATCATTTCTCCATAACACCGATTCCACCAAAAAAATTCAAATTAATTAATTTTCAATTAAAATCATTCGATGTTTTCCTTTTAAATGGACGATACACATGTATCTTACAATTAATTAAATAATTAACATCCTCTAGCAAAAATGCTAGCAAAATTATTCCGAGATTGATTCACTCAACTAAGAGGATGGAATAGAATATTTTAATTATATCAATTATAAAATAACCAATTGAAATGTCTTGTAAGGGTGATTATTGATTTTTATATAATTTAAATTGTCTTATTTAATTAATAATTATATTAAATTATTAATGGCCAAGTTACAATTTTGATTCCTTGTCTTACACCGACTCAAGGTGAGATGACAATTTCCGATCCTCTGTTAACCACTACCTCTCCCTGACGACATCTCCTTTTCCGTCGCGGCGTCGTCCATCCTGCATCCATTGACAGGTATTATGGTTAGATTGCTCACAACGGCTTCATAAATATGCATTTAAATATAATCTCATGAACACATTCAATTTCATGTGAACAAGAAATTCACTTGCAAATATAAGGGTCGTTAACTTACAGATACGATAAATAAAATTTCTATTATATTCACAATTTCACATTCACATGAAAACAGTTACTTGCAACTAACTTTGCATCCGAAAATACATAACCAAATTGATAGTCTTAATGTAAGGGATGTAACACATCCGAAATTGGGGTTGAGGTTCTTCAAACCTTGAAGGAAGCTCGACTGAGTCTTGCCGTGAGAAATGTTCGTGTCCAAAAAGTGTCAAATATTTTCCTTCTTCTCTCTTTTGTATTTCCCATTCAAAATTACAAGTGTCAAAGATCATCGACACAAGACTCCTTTCTCAACTAGGGCTTCATTCTCCACCATACCAAGCTTGTCTCGAAGGTACACAAACTTCATCCTGGAGAGAGGCTTGGTGAGAATGTCAGTCATCTGCTCATCAGTGCTGATATACCTCAATTGAATACCATATCTTTGATGTAGTGGTATTTGATTTCAACATGTTTAGTTCTGTCATGAAACACGTGGTTGACAAAAAGCTTCACACACTCTGGTTATCACAATGAATGGTAGTAGGCTCCATTGATTGTCCAAACAATCCTGCAAGGAGCTTCTGAAGCCACACTACTTCTCGAGCTGCCACACAAGCTGTAATATACTCGGCCTCTGTTGTACTCAATGCCATAGAAGATTGCTTCCTGCTACACTAGGATATCATCACATACCCCTCGAATGAAGCAACATCCAGAGGTGCTCTTCCCATCACACACCCTTCCAATTAGAATAAGAATAACCATGCACAAATCCACACCAAGAATATCTCAAGTCATATCCAATTGCGCCACAAGTATCTCAGGATATGCTTCGCTGCAACTAGATGTATTTTCCTTGGTTCACACATGAACTGACTGAGTGCACTTATTGCATAGCAAATATCCGGTCTAGTATTGACTAGATACATCAACGATCCAATCAACTGCTTGTACATCATGGAATCCACCAGATCTGAACTAGCTGCAGCCTCTTTCAACTTATGCAAGTTGGTCTCCATAGGTGTAGACATGGATTTGCAATCCATCATACCAAATCTCTTCAGAATATCAATAGTGTACTTCCCTTGACTTAGAATCATCTCATCTGGCTTCTGCCATACTTCTAGGCCAAGGAAGTAATGCATGAGACCAAGATCCTTCATTTCAAATTCAGAGGCCAGCTCCTTGCATTTGATAATGAGGTGATCTTCTCCAGTAAGAATCAAATCATCAACATACAAAACCAAGATTAATGCTTCGCCATCAATTACCTTGAAGTGCAGGGTTGAATTAGTTTTGTTCATGGAGAAGCCCAACCTTGACAGGTAACGATCAATTCTTTCGTACCAAGCACGAGGAGCCTACTTAAGGCCATACAAAGCCTTCTTCAGCCTGCAAACATGAAACTCCTTCCCATGTACCTCAAATCCATCAGGTTGCTCAATATATACCTCTTCCTCTATTACACCATTCAAAAATGTTGTCTTCACGTCTATCTGGTGAATCTTCCATCCTTTAGATGCAACAATAGCAATGACTGTTCTGACAGAAGTATAACGAGCAACTGGAGCAAACATTTCCTCATAGTCAACTTGCTCTTTCTGTGAGAATCCTCTAGCCATGAACCTTTCCTTGTACTTTTCAATGCTCCCATTAGCCGCATGCTTGATCTTGAAGAGCCATTTAGAAGATACCACAAATTTACTTTCGAGTCTAGGTACGACGTCCCAAACATCATTCTTAAGAATGGATTGATACTCCTCAATCATAGCATCTCTCCAAACCTGCTGACTAGAAGCTTCCTCAACACAGGAAGGCTCAGAGTCAATAATCTGACTCTTCAATGCAACATAGCCGGAAAACTTATGAGGTCTCTTGCTTTCTCTGAAAGTTCCTCTCGGGGCTGCAAACCTTTTTGCCTCCTCCATTGTTTTCCTGGCCCAAAGAGGTCTTTTTCTTCCAATCACAATATATGTAGGCCCATCAGTAGGTTCCAAGGGCTCGACTGGATCATCATCTTCTTTAGGTTCTGGAGCCTCCCTCTGAATCTCGGGAGTATGGTCAACTTCCATATCTTGAGGAGACTCTTCATTATCTATCTCCATGTGAGTGCCCTTGGATCTTCTGAATGCAACATCCTCTTCAAATGTGACATCTCTACTAATCTCAATCAGCTTCCGACCTGGAATGTAGATTTTGTAGGCTTTTGATGTCTCACTGTAACCTACAAATATGCCCTTCTTGCCAGAAGGTTCCAACTTTGTCCTTTTATCCTTAGGCACATGAACATATACAGGACAACCAAAGATCCTCAAATGACTTACTTCCGGCTTCACCCCTGTGAATGCGTCTTCGGGAGTCATGTTCTCCAGAATGCGAGGTGGACTTATATTCTGAACATAGACTGTTGTCCTAGACGCTTCTGCCCAAAGGAAGGTTTGCAGATCTTGGTCATGAATCATGGCTTTGGCTGCTTCCACAATAGATCTGTTCTTCCTTTTAGCAACACCATTCTGTTGAGGATTATAAGGGACTCTGGACTCCCTCTTAATCCCAGCTTCAATACAAAAGTTACGGAAGCTGTCAGAAGTGTACTCTCCTCCGTTTTCGGATCTCTGAACTTTGATCCCTTTCATGGACAAATTCTCTACCTAAGCTTTGAATTCTTTGAACCTCTCTAATACCTCAGATTCTTTAGATTTCAAGAAATAAATCCAAGTTTTTCTAGAGTAGTCATCAATAAAAATAATGTAATACAAGAAACCACTCGAAGAAGCAATAGACATTGGACCACATAAATCAGAATGAATAAGATGTAGAATACATTTGGATCTACTTTCACTACTCTGAAATGGACCTTTGTATTCTTACCCAAAGCGCAGCCTCTGCAAGTACCTTCATGCTCCTGGTTGAGTTTCTAAAAGCTCGTGATCATCCTCTCCATGGTAGGTAGTGCTCAAAAGTGAAGGTGAGCCAATCTTCTATGGAAAAGTTCACACGAACTTGAAGAATCATGCAATAGAGCCTAAAGTGGACGAGTGCATAGTTTGTAGAGGCTCTCATGTCTAACTCCAATCACCCGAGCAGTCTTGATGTTTGAGTTCTTTGTCCATGCAAGAACTTTTCCTTCTGAAAATGCAACTTGATATCCCTTGTCCTCCAAGGCTGAAATATAGACAAGGTTTCACTTGATGCCTGGAACAAATAGCACATCACTCAACTGCAAGGAAATGTCGGAATCCAAGTGAAGAGAGGAGGTCCCAATTCCTTTCACAGAGTAACTGGCATCATCTCCAATAATGACTTGTTCACTAGAATCTCTCTCCACCAAATCAGTTAGATGCTCCCTAAATCCGGTGATGTGGCGAGAGTCACCACTATCAATCAACCAAGTGTTGGTGTATGTAGGCACATTGCTCGACAAGGAAGAATAGAATAGAAATTCACTTGAATCCTTCTGCGGAGAGATCTCATCAACATCAGCAATGGAAGCCTGCTGCTTAGGCCTGGTTGGGCAGTCCTTTGCATAGTGACCATACTTGTCACATCTAAAACATTGGACTCAGGAGAGGTCCCTCTTCTTCTTGAATGCAGGAGCACCATCAGCTCCTTTATCTCTATTCCTCTTGAAATATCCTTTCTTTCCATCTTTCCCTTTCTTCTTCGAAGATTGAGTGGCAAGAACATGGTCTTCATTAGTAGAGCTTTGACCAATACCTCTCGCAGCCAACCTAGACTCTTCTTGAATACAATCCGCCCTCAAACGATCAAACTTGGGAAGTTTCGATCTCGCACTGATTCCTTGAATGTAAGAATCCCAAGATGAAGGAAGACCATTAAGAGCCAACATGGTCAAGTCCTTGTCATCAACAATATGACCAATAGTAGAGAGCTGATCTCTCAATTCGGAAATCTTCAAGAAGTAAGCGATGACAGATTCTCCTTTTGCCATCTTAACATGATGAAGTTGTTGCTTTAATGCAAGTGCACGGTTTGTGTTGTTGATCTCATACATCTTCTCCAAGGTCTTAATCATCTCTCTTGCTGTCTTCAACTTAGAGATGATTGGAACAATATGGTCCTTCACGGAGTCAACTAACATCTTCTTTGCCTTAGTATCTTTCTTCTTCCATTGAATCTTCTCTTCCTCATCAGTAGGCTCGGGGACTTTGCTCTCCACGAACTCAGCCAATTCATTTTCCTCCAAGGTGAGCATAATTCTGAATCTCCAAGATGTGAAATTTGTTGCTCCCTCAAGTCTGTCCTCGATCTTCAGTCTGTTCACCATCTTGATGAAGTGATTGATGTGATCAAAGATGAGAAAGAGAATAAAGAGTATCGCTGCTAGACTAAATCTGATCAAGATCTTCTTCAAACCCGCTCTGATACCATGTTAGTTTTATGATGAGATGTAAAGCACATAAATTAATTCAAAAAATCAACACAAAGACACAGCAGATACCCTGGGAAAACCCTCCACTTGAGGGAGAAAAACCCAGCAACAATATATCACTTATATATTGAATGTCACAAGAAATATCTCCTTTAGAAAGGGCCGATAAGAAGGCCAATAAGAAGCACTACAAACAGATGCAAATACAGTAACAAGGTGATGCAATCTGTTAATGATAATCTCAGCCTTCAACAAATATATCGATCTGCACTTGAGACAAACTCGCACTTATGAAACTCGAACTTGTGATGAACGCTTGAATGGATAGTAATGAATGACAAACAATGAAATGCCATCGAACATATATAGACATAATGAAGAGGAGGACGTGACTCTTCAAAGTAATATGTCGGCCTCCATAGAAGAATGTGTCCCTTCAAAATCGCGTCCACAAAGCATGATGTCGGCCTCATCAAGATCGCGTTTCTTCTTCAATTCAAATCTTTATTATCATTTAATAAAGGTTGTGCCTCTTCATTAAATAAATCGTTATATATAAATTAAATAGCCATCGGCTATTATTTAATTTATTCATCATTGTAAAGGAGATCGGCTAGAAGAGATGACCGACGCTGCATGATAACATCAACATTGCATGTTGGAGTTTTTCAGTTTGGATTCTGGATTCCTTCTGGGTTTTCAGAGAGCTTTGTAGTGGTGTGACTTGCAACTGAATCAGGTAACTTTTCTGGACTTACTATTTTTAGTAAGTGGCGAGGGTTGCTCAGAATGTGGTTAAAATGCATTTGGACACACTTACTATTTTTAGTAGTATGCTATTTATAGTAAGGACTATTTTTAGCAGTGCAGTATTTGGGGTTTTTGGCGCATATTAGCATTTTCGGCGCATTTCAGTATTTCTGGCACTTGCTCTTTTTAGCAGTGCTATTTTTAGTAGGATTTCAGTAGGCCAGTTTAGAGGCTATTTCAGGCAAGTTAGCTCGACCAGTTGGTCTCCCACACTCTTGGAGTTATTTTTGGCAGGTCAGAGCTTGTGTTGGGCGCTTCTCTTGGTGAGGTAAAATGTTTTAATAAAGTAAAATATTGATAAGGCTTGGTGGACGCCTTAATGGAGAAATAAGTGATTTTTATTAATGTATTTCACTTTATTACTCTTGATGCCAATCTCATGATATATTTGCATTTTAATGAAGTGGTATTTCTCTCATATGGGACAACTTGGAGAAGAGAGCTTAATGAAATTCAAATGTAGGAAATGAAAGGTGAATTTGCATGTCATGTTTGGGTGCCCTAATTGGAGGGAAAAAGCAGTTTGAATTTGTGGAGAAAGAATATAAATAATAGTGTTGGGCTTCATTATTGGAGCCATGAAGAAAATATAACGAAGTGTTGCCGAAATGGTGATTGAAATGCTTTGAGGAATGCATACCTCCTAGCTACTCTTGGTTTCTTGCTTGAAAGATAGCAACTAGCTGAGATAGAGAGATTGTTCTCTACACTGGAGAATAGATTGAGCATTATGGAGATGTTTTGTATTGATGTTTTATGATGTTTGGAGTGTTTTTACAGTTTACAGTTTGCTGGTTTGGTGCTTGCTGGAAGCATGTTTTTGCTCATATCTCCTTAGACAAATTTTTTGGTGGTTCTGGGTAGTTGTTGAATCATTCCTATGGCCTAGGTGTCCCTTCATGCTGGTTTTCAGATTTTATTTTGCAGATTTGGATTTTATCTTTGAGGTCGCTCTTCTTCCCAGGCCCTACCATGCCTGTGGATGCCTTGGGATTCATGCTTAGTTCATTTGCTGGTGTTTGATGCAGTTTATACGCCTAGACTTGGTCACCATCTCTCTTAGAGTCATTTGCTTCCTATTTTATGTGTTTTGGTGCAATTTGGGTGAGTTAGGAACATTTTGGTGTGTTTCATGTTGCTGGTTTGATTTTTGTACTTGCTGGTTTTACATATCAGATTGTTAGGAGTTGGAGTTTGGGGTTTGATTTTCATATTTGGGAGTCTTACGAAGTTGGAGAGACATATAATATCATTTGCAGCACTTTGGACAACTATAACACTCGGCTCTTGCAGATTCTATTTCATATTGTAATGCTGAATCAATAGTACTGATCAACTCTTTAATATTTTTGCAAATTTCTATTGTATTTCCACTATTAGTGGAAGAGGGCAGGCCTCACCGCCTTATTTACTTTCTTGCATAAGCTCTTTCATTCCCACCGTTTGGTGGAAGAGATAGGCCTCACCATCTTTACCTTTCATGTACTTGCATTCTTTATCATGCTGATCGGCTGAGCCGTCAATCTACTCCCACTAAATAAGTTGTAGAGTTGCATAATTTATATTTCCACATTTTCAGTTTACTAGCGAACGATCCTTGACGCCATATGCTCACACCTCACCCGTCATTGGGATCTTGGTGTACATTCTTGGTGTAGGGTTACATTTTAGTGCTGGTTTGGTTTTGCTAACGCTGACGGGTGATATTGATGGTAAAAAAATTGAAAAAATTGTAATGGGGTTATTTCAGTGGTATGAGAGGCAAGATCTTGCCATCCTGTGACCATCAGAGTTTAGTTGTCAGATGTGTTATCAGGAAAACAGATACTTCATTAGAAGTCAGGCAAAAACTCAGTATCAATATCCATCAGTTCTAGCTGTAGAGACACTTTCAGAGGGTTTGAGAGACATCGGTAAAGCAGTTGAAAACATGTCAGAAGGTCCTAGACGTTCAATGGAAGAAAGGGAAGCCAGAGCTGAAAGGAAGTTTGATAACATGATAGATATGATGTCACGCTTGCTAGCAAGAATGGATTAGCAAGTGGCTCAGAATCAGCCCCAAAATCAGCACGACAATGTTGGAGAAAATAGTAGTACCGATGGAAACAATGGTTTGGAGGTCAATGGGAGAGATAGAACTATTGGTCAACATGTGGCAACCACTAGAGGTTCAACCTCTAGACGTCTTTTCCCTACCTTCACTCAGAGGGAGGAACCACAAGCGGAGACCGTGGTACCTTTTGTAGATGATGCAAGACAAACTTATATGGAGTATGTCACTTTACCTCCTGATCTCAGAGACCAATGGACGTTTGATTAGGTCATGAACCAAAGAAACAAAAGGAATGGTGGAAGAGCTGAATACCGCGCTCCTGTGGTTCCCAGAATAGATTATCATCAGGCTCTTGGAAAGGTGACCTTGGCCCATTTTGATGGGAGTGATAAGTGTACGACAAGGTCGTGGGTGCAAAAGCTTGACAACTACCTTTCTCTTAGACCGATGCCTAAAGAAGATGCCATAAAGTTTGCAACTTTGCACTTGGAAGGAGCTGCCCATGAGTGGCGGTATCATGGTTTGGTCACTCTTGGCCACAACCTCTTTCAAACATACGAAGAGTTCACCAACAAGCTGATCGAGTGGTTTGATACTAAGGATCCTGAAGTGAAGTTTCGTGAGCTTGCACAGCTGAAACAACACGGCTCATTGGATGCATATATTGCAGATTTTCAAAGGCTTTCCTTGATGGTGCCCAACATCATTGAAAGAAGACTTGTTGTGTTGTTCTCAGGAGGTTTGATGGAAACATTGAAGGGGTGGCTGAAAGCATTCGATCCACCAAGTCTTGATGAAGCCATCAAGAAAGCTAGAAGCATGGAGTTGGCTGCCCCTAAACCAAAATTTCAACCTAGGCCATTTGCACATAAGAAAGATAAGAAGCACCTTTTAAGTCCGCATAAAAAATTTCCTTCTAAGATGGATGATGAGCTCCGTGAGAAGCTTAGAAAAGAGGGTAAATGTTACACATGCAAAGAACCATGTACTAAGGGCCATAGATGTTATGGAAGAGGTCATTCTAATCACATGGAAGCCTATTCTGATTTTGGATCAGAATCTGATTTCTTAGAACAACAGTCTGATTTTGGGGACAGCGAAGAAGGAAAAGCTCCAGAAGAGTCCGATCATGAGCAAGGAGTTGGGGGCCCCATTGCCCAACTCTCTAGTTTCCAAAAGAACGAATCTTTCAAAGTTCGTGGTGTGATTGGAGGGCATTGAATTGTTGCTTTGATAGATACTAGAGCAACACATAATTTCATAGATGGAGGAGTGGTTGCCAAGAGAGGGCTCAAAACTGAAGAATTTGAAGGTTTCAAAGTCATGGTAGCAGATGGGTTTCATATCTCTTGCAATCAAAAGGTTTCAAACATGTCTATGTGTTGGCGTAAAAATCTAACACCTCGGAGTGCAGGTTTGTACGGACAGCTATGTACACTCGCAATGAGTGCTCTTCAAATTAGGAGCTCCCTCGTAGTGTTGGAATGCATGGAAAAGAAAAGTAATCTAAGTCCTATCTTTTTGTTCTCAGCTGGAAGAGGCACAAGGTTAAGAAAACCAAGAACGTTAGCTAAGGATTTTCTGGTTTTACGGAGATCATTAACTACAACTAAGCTAACTACTTTAAATCTATCCAGTTTCCTCAAGAAAACAGAGCATGAGGAAATGGAGCAGGGATGATTATAGACGATAAACGTGTTTAGATTCTCTACTTGAAGGCAAGGTGGTGCATCTATCAGCTCAATCTAGACAAGTTTATTGGGCACAAAACAGATTTAAGAATTTACTATCACAATCTTATGAAACCCTATGTGGCATAACACTTGATCATAATAGTAAACACTCACAAAACAGCTTTATCATCCCAATCGCATGAAACCCTATGTGGCATAACACTTGATCGTAATGATAAAGATTCACAAAACAGATTTACCTAAACTATGGGAAGAATTTACCGCGCCAATCTTATGAAACCCTATGTGGCATAACACTTGATCAAAGTAGTAAAGACTTCACAAAACAGATTTATCATCACAATCTCACGAAACCCTGTGTGGCATAACACTTGATTATAATGATAAAAGATTCACAAAACAGAAAGAATCCACCATTACAGTTGCATGAAACCCTATGTGGCATAACAATTAATTGTAATAGCGAAGATACATGAACAAATACCAAAAGAGCGATATTGAGGGCAAGGTAGGCGTAGCATATATTTCTCTCTCCAGCAAAAGTTAATTACAAATGAGCAAAAGCTCTTATTTATATACATCAAGGTGTAGGGAACCCTAAAATCACCTTGAGTCAACTACAGTCTTGCAATTGCATGCAAGATTTATTATTAAACCCTAATGAAGTAAACTATACAGTTAACTGGAAAGTACCATCAGTTAACCGATACATTTAACCTAAATGGACCATGTGCAAGCATGCACGTCCTTATTTAAAGCAAAGTTAACTGGCCACTACCTTCAGTTAACTGGAAACCCTAACCCTAACTCCTGTGATGATAATTCCAAGAATGAGATAAGCATGTGTTAAGTCAGCAAGTAAACTCAAGACTGAAAGTCGAGTTAACTACTGCTCATGACTCAACCCTCGAAATTAACTGCAGGTTCCAACTGGCAGATCACTCCATGTCAACTCGGTCTAACACTTCGACCAAAAACTCATCGATCTCTCTGTCATCTGGCACTTTAACGCTGCTCAAAACGACAGTCTGTCTCTTTAGTTCTCTACCACTTTCTGTAATTGTGTGCATACATTCTTTAACATTTTCAGTCGCCTTCTTGAAACTCGCTGAAATTACTGAAAATGTGATCAGAACCTCCATCAAGATATCATAAACATGCTTCTGAAACTCAGTTTGTACAACCTCGAGATCAGCGTAGGTACCATTTTCACGAAGATAATGGCACAAGATCTGAGTGACTTTGGCGGCTCCGTAAATGAAGTGATCTCTGTTTCTTTTGCAACTTAACGCTTCATTGTCAGCTGCTCTGATGAAAACCTAAATTAAGACCGATTTGGTCTTGAATTTAGTCTAGATGAACTGCCTTCTGAAAAACTCGCCCATTGACTGTGAACACGGCTATGTTTTGACAACTTTCTCCGGAAAGCTAAAATGCTCCTGGTGAGGCTAAAAATAGCTTGTCGGAGGATAAT
>VDFB02063148.1:0-12628 GCA_007258455.2 Sequoia sempervirens
AGTAGTAGGTCTCAGACTAGGACCCACACACAGACAGTGAGCACAGAGGGAGTAGATCAGCCACGTAGAGCATGGCCATATGACAGACCTCCCACAGCTCAGAGATCAGCAAGTTCCCGGCATCAATCTCCCACACACTCCCGGCATGATGGCAGTGGCAGTTCAGGATAGAGATACCGTTTGAGATCCATTTGAGACAGTGTATTTTGATCCGATAGCCTGTGAGCTTCCATGTATTTGTGATACATTATGACATTGTGATGTGACACATTTGAGTGATATATATATATATGATTTTGGCGGCGATTCCTATGATATGCATTGTCTATTTATTGATTATGCAGTCTTTATTTATACATATGATGTTTATATGATATACTTATGTGATGGATGATTGTATGTATTGTATGATTCTATATGATGTATGCAATTTATATTATTTATGAGATGTAATGTGATGTTATATGTATGATGTAGACGATATGTGTGTTAATGCAAATGTAATGTGATGCACGTATTTACAGTTGATTTGTACATGAAATGCTTATAGTATGCATTGGTTGTAATGATTATTGTCTATTATGCCATGGTGATTTAGATGTAAAATATGCCTATATGTATGAATGTTTCTAACATGTATGTTGATGCAGGATGATGCACACCGTTGTGTGTCACAGGACTTCACCATAATGCAAGAAAGAAGAACTGTTAGTGCGAAAAGAAAGATCAACAAAGAAGGAAAAGATAGAAGATAGATGTTAGTATTAGGAATCTTTGATATTTTGTCGTATCACAAAAGGTTTTGCACTTTATCATCATTGGGCGGGACTAATACAAATGGAGAAAAACACCATGATATGACATAGATCAAGTTGTGCAAGGTCAACCACTTGCTAATAACAGACAGTCGTAGACAAGGATTGTCATTAACTCATACTAAGGACACAAGTTGCCCCCGTCTTTTTGTCAGGACAAACCACAGATAGCAAACAAAGTAAAAGACGAGTCATGATACGTCATTGCTCCTCTAAATCCTTCATGGGACATCCTTGAGGAAACTAGTAACATGACTCAAAATCAAATTCAAAAGATAGTCGATAGACAGCAGTCAAAGAAAATAGAATTTTGATACGTCGTTGCTTCTCTAAATCCTTCATGGGACATCCTTGAGAAAGCTAGTAACATGAATCCCAGTCATCAATTCAAGATAAAGGATAAGATAAATAAGCCATAGAGTCAAAAAGCCAATAAAATATTTTCCCAAAACTTGATTTGTTTGTTTGATTTGTTGATTGATAGAGCCTGTTTGCAGGAGATACACATCTGGGATAAGACTATATGAGTGCGGTTTGATATTATGACTATCGTATAAGGCATGACAAAGCACAGTTTAGAGAAAGACATGTATCATATAAAGGCGTTGAGTCAGGAATCTCGTTGATGCTGATACTTACAGGTAAATAGAACATGTTGGAGTTGTTGACCATGATTATCACGAGGAAGGACTCATCTTGTATAAGACATAGGTTGATTATTTTGATAACGTCTGTTTCCAAGGGCACATCCTATAGCAGACTGTTGGTTGATTTGTTTTGATTGTTTTGTTTGGCAAAGTGTTTGATTTGACTTAGAGATATTGATGACTTGTTCACCAGATTAATGCATGAATTGATATGATGTGTGGACAATTGACTGTGTGTGATGACAAACCCTAAAGGACTGACCTAGTGCGGCCTCGGGGGCTCATCGATTGATGGCCTTGCCTACGTTATACACGCAGAGACCTCGTAGTTCGACTTGACTGCGACCGACAAGACTGACTACAAAATAAAAGATGTGTGTGAAAGTGAATGTGACGAACCCTAATGGACTGACCTAGTGCAGCCTCGAGGGCTCATCGATTGATGGCCTTGCCTATGTTATACACGTAGAGACCTCGTAGTTCGACACAACCAATGACCTTGTCATATAGACATATGGATTGAATCAATACTTTATACAAACCAACCTAAACGGACTGACCTAATGCCTCGGGGGCACATCCGCAGATGGCCTTGCCTACGTCCAGTCGCAGAGGCAACGTAGTTCGACAAACGACAAAGACTGACAAGTGCGACTGAATCCGACTCTGTTTTTTTGGATTTTTGAAGTTTTTCAATGTTTTTGTGTTTTCGCAGGTCATTTTGCGATGTTTGTGGATTGTTCATGGTTTTAAGTCTTCAACACAACAAATGTAAGAACCAATATGACACATGTCAAGTGTTTTCCCCCAGTCGAGTATAAGACCAATTGATAATGAATAGGGTAAAACGGGGGATATGAAATGCACTCGATGTCAATCGTTCCAAGTTATGGGAAAAACTACCACTTATTATGAATGATATATACAAGCGATGAATAGAAAAGGTAAGGAATATGTACAGGGATAAGGACTATATACAAGGTAGATTAGAATAATAGTAGACAAAGGAGCAAAGTTGAGTACACATGGCGCCTATTTACTAGGTTTTCACCATGGTACCTATCCAAAGCGCCACCGAAGTGGTTTTCACTATTGGACGAATAATTTGTCTTTACTATTTTCCAAATTATCTAATTTTTTTGGTGTTACCAAGACCCCTGTTTGCCAGGTTTTCACCTTGATAACGATTTTTTTTTTGATTTTGTTTTTTTTTTTACTAGGTAAGACAAAGGCTCCCCAAAAGCTATCGACCGAGAACTTTCTTAGAGATGCATACTATTGATTGAGTGAGGGACAATGGTTTCCCCTTGAGAATTAGAGAGTTGATGCGGCTCGATCAAAAGCTTGTGACAATGCCAGGTCCCTAACCAGTTAGGTTCAAACTTTCCTGGTTTTTCTCTTTCTGCTTGATTCTTTGGGTTCTCCATTAAAACCAGGTCACCAATGTCAAAGTTCCTGTTCAAAACCCTCCTATTATAGCTACGACGAAGGCGATTCTGGTATGCTTGAAGATGGTCTAGTGCCTTCTGTCTTCGCTCATCTAAAAATTCTAGCTCATGGAGTCTCGACACTTGGTACTCTTCATCATCAATATGGCCTTTCAGGGATACCCTTAGGGAAGGAATCTCGACCTCAATAGGTAAAATGGCTTCAGATCCAAAGACAAGTGAATATGGGGTAGCACCAGTGGAGATACAGGATACTTACATGCGATAAGCCATGGGGGTTAGTACATGAAATGCGAGTCGACCAACATCGTTGGCGGTCTTCTTGAGGGATTCTGTAGTGGTCTTGTTAGATGCCTCTGCTTGGCCGTTACCTTGTGGGTAGTATGGGGTGGAAAAGTGATGTTGGATATGAAATTCATCACACAAGTGGTGGACTTCTTGGTTCTTAAATGGGCGGCCATTGTCAGTGATTATGGACTGAGGGACACCATACCGACAGATGATATAGTTTAGGATAAATCTAGAAATTTGTGTGTCGGTAATGTATGTCATGGGAATGGCTTCAATCCACTTCATAAAGTATTCAGTGGCAGTGATAATGAACTTGTGTCCATTAGATGATGTGGGGTGGATCTTACCTATGAGATCGAGTCCCCATTGGGCAAAGGGCCATGGTGACGTGATAGGACGAAGCTCCTGTGCTGGGGCATGTATCAAATCTCCATGAACTTGGCATTGGCGACATTTTGTTACAAAGACATATGAGTCTTTTTCCATAGTAGGCCAATAGTAACCTAGTCTCATAATCTTTTTAGCTAAGGTAGGACTGCTAGAATGGGAACCACATATACCCTCATGCACCCAACGCAAGGTTGCTTGTGCTTCAGTAGAATCAAGACATCTCAGTAGGGTATTATCTAAAGCGCGTCTATATAGGGTGTCTCCGACGATGGTATATTTAGCTGACTTGCGAAGGAATGTCCTATGTTGGTTATTGGACTAGAAGCCAATGGGTATGACTTGACGTAGAAGGTAGTCATAGATTTTTTTGTACCATGGGGAATCAGGACCAACAATGTCACACACCATTTTAGAATTTGGGATATCATAGGTCGGGACCAAAAGTTGTTCTACCAAGAACTCAAACTTAGGCACGTTGTTAGATATGTCGAGAAGTGATACAATTGTAGCCATGGCGTGCGCTGCCCTCTTTAAAACATGAGGGTATTTGATGAAATTGACTTTGTTAAAATTACTCTTTAAAACTATCGCCATGCGCTTGTATGGGTAAGCTTCTCATCCTTAGTCTCATAATCATCATTTGCCGATTACTGGTTGAGAATCACCACAAACCTGTAAAGGTAATTTTCCACTTGACTGCCATGCGGTAACCACGTCACTAGAGCTTCATACTCTGCTATGTTGTTAGTGCATGGAAATGCAATCTTGAATGACTTAGGGATGGAATCACCTTGTGGTGTGATAAACAATATCCCAGCCCCTGAACCATGATTTGTATGTGAACCATCAAAGTACAGTTTCCATGTTATGTTTGTGTCAAATGTGAATATGAACTCATCAGGAAAGTCTGCAACTAATGGGTGATCTACCTGTATGGGTGCATCAGCTAACTGATCAACAATGACCTGTCCTTTAATAGCCTTTCTTTCTACATACTGTATATCATACTCACTAAGTATCATAACCCACTTGGCCAGTCGCCCTGTTAATGCTGCCTTGCTAAGAAGATATTTCAGAGGATCTATTTTAGCAACCAGCCTTGTTTGATGGTTTAACATGTAGTGCCCCAGTTTTTGGGTAGCAAATACTACTGCAAGACAGGCACGTTCAATGTTACTATAATTGAGCTCATAACCAATAAAGTCAGGCTGATATAATAGGCGCCTTTCATGACCTTCATGGTCATTCTATGCAAACAATGCTTTCCGTTGATGAATGGGTTGCTATGATATAAAAGAATCAATGGTCTTCCCTTCCAACGGTGGCATTAAAATAGGTGGTGTAAGTAAATATTCTTTAATCGGTTGAAAAGCTACTCTTACACCCTTAGAGGTGTCCATGCAAAGGGTACTCCTTTCTTAAGTAGATGTTGAAAAGGGTCTTGTCACGCTGGTACACTATAAATCTTGATAGATTGCAACCTTCCACAGCAATGTCCTTAGTTGGTGAGATTGTTGGGTGGTGGCATGTCCATGATTGCTTTCACCTTAAGCGGGATCTACTTCCAATGCCTAGATCTAGAAATGATATAACCTAGGTTTTCACGACTTGACTCAAACACACATTTCTTTTGGATTGGAGTCTCATTATACTTCTCTAGCCTCTGAAATATCTTATCTAAAACTTGTAAATGTTCTGCCCTTGTTTTGGATTTTGCAATAAGGTCATCAACATAATCCTCCATAAGAGTGTGTACTAGATCATGAAAGATAGTAGTCATGGCCCGTTGATAGGTTGCTCTAGCATTCTTGAGTCCAAAGGGCATAACATTCCAGCAATACGTTCTCCAAGGACAAGTGAAATGTAGGTTGATCTTCAGTGGCAATTCTGATCTGGTTATAGCCTGAGAATCCATCCATAAGGGACAACATCTCATATCCTGCTGTCATGTCAACTATCATGTCAATATTAGGCAAAGGGAAGTCATCCTTGGGACAAGCTTTGTTGATATCTCTAAAATCGGTGCAGATGCGGATGCCCCCAGCTGGTTTGGTAACTGGTACAAGATTGGAAATCCAATCTGCATAGTCAATAGGTCTGATGAAACCAACGTCTAAGAGTTTCTTGAGTTCTGCCTTGACTAATAAAGCAATTTGTGGATGCATCTTTCTCAACTTATGTTTTACTGGTTTGGCACCTGGTTGTAAAGGAAAGTGATGTAGAACAAGTTCAGGATCCAACCCAGGCATGTCAGCATATGACCAAGCAAAATTTATCTGTCTCTGTTCAAAGAAATCGTGGAGCTCCGATTTCTCTTGTGTTGTCAATGACACTGCCAAATAAATCAATCGAGGATTCTCTTTTGTGCCTATGTTGACTTCTACTGATTCTTCCACGAGCATGGGTGACTTTTCCTGTGCAATGGGGAGAATGTTCAAACCTCCATCCTTAGGTACCTCAGAGAGGTTTTCACCTTCGGATGCGTCCTTTCTTTTTACTTTTTCATTGTCTAGAGGTGCCTTTCGGTTTTCACCTAGAGACTCATCCTTTTTATCTTGTTTATTCTTTTTCTCATTTTTGAGACTAGAGGGTTGAACAGATTCCCCAAAATATGCTTTATTGTCCAAGTCAATGGTAAAACCAGCTTTATGATCTCCGTTAGGTATGCCTTCACATAATCCCAGGAACTTAGCAATTGCTTCGTCGTTCTCAAAAGTGTCTAAGACAGGTGTATCTTGTTGATCCCAATCTATGAGTTGGTGATAAATTAAGGGCATGTCATCGTCGGAGTTATCAAAGTCTAATGGGGTCAAGGTAAAGATTGAATTATTCATGTGATTACAAAAGTCTTGTACCAAGTCTGTTTTGCTCTTGGGTTTGGGTCTAGGTGGATGAATAGGTGGGCCTAATGCCAAGGTTTGACTATCGGAAACAAGTGGCTGAGGTTGCCAAGAGGTAGGATCAAGTGATTCCCAATAGTAATGTTTAAACCATTCCTCTTTTGTCATTTTCTTTGGTGGACAGGAATTCAAAGGATTGGGTGAAGAACTTAACATCAAGTCGAGTTCTCCAAATAACTTGTCAAGGTCCATGGAGGAAGTAGAGGATAGGGAATCCCACTCATAATCATTAGAATCGGGGGAGTCATAATGATGTTGGTCTACAGGTTCGTGAGATGTCTTGGTATCTTCTGAAGCACATACTTCCTCAAGTAAGGGTGATGGAGTACTAGGAACACCAATCTAAATCGGTTGAAACCCTAGCCCTACTCCTTTTGGCCATTGAGAAACAAATATTGGTTCCACTCTACCATCTTGGTTTAAACCTAAACCACTTTGTCTGTCATATCCTTTGCTTTGCATGATTTTGAAACCCTTTCCATATAGACTTGTAGGAATATGAGCAAGTAAAAGGGGTTCTTGATTATCTTCCTTGTATAGCCAGGAAGTGACATCTTCTGTATCCACAGCCTCTTTGCTTAATTCACCCCATTTAGTGAAAGTTGTTGTGGGGGGAACATGTATAGTGATCATAGATTGTCCCCTACCTACTATAGGTAAACCATATGACTTAGGAGGAACCAAATGGCTAACACAACAAGAAGTCTTCATGTAATACTCTCCACAACCCTTGTCTTGGATCTCGACCCTAGGAGTGGTAGGAAGTGGGGATGAAATAGATGTTCGAGTGAGTGTGGACGGGTCAACATAAGAAGATGGTTTAGACGGTGAGGCCTATTGGTTGACTGGCACTTGACACATTGAGGGATATCCCTTTGGGTGGTGCCAATGCTTGGAAGGATGGGGATCACCATCTATAGTTATTCCGATTTGACATTGTAGGGGAATTTAAGACGATGATATGTGGAAGGAGGACCGCCTTCATGGCATGAATCCCATGGTCTACCTGGCGGTTATAAGGGGAGGGTGAGATCAGAGACCACAGACTTTGTCTCCATTACCGCGGGGATACGATGGGAAGTGTTACCACCCCGCGATTTTAAGTTCTTCATCATCATAAACCTTAATGACTTAATGCTGCTTGGTGGTGTTTATACATGCTTAAAGAGATACCTAATGCCTTAATTAGTTTTAAAGTGCATAGATTTGGCCTGCTCCTCCATCTACCAAAGCGCTCATCCCCTAACTTTGGGTGTCATGCGACAAAGGGACTTCCTAGATGTAAAGGGTCATTGTGGTTCGTCTTATCTGCGGCATAGTCTTGTTCGAAAAATGTGGCATGATGATTATTGGTCAAGTAGCCCACCATTTCCTGGAAACGATTGACATCAAGGTCATTAGGGACCGTGGTGTTCTATAAAGCCTTATCAAGGATAGACCGATGCTCAGGAGAGATACGCAACAATTCCAAGATTGAGATTTGGGCTAGGGTCTTCCCCAACTGATCAAGTAGGTTATATTGTAACTTGGAAGGTTGAGGTGTTTGCTGTGATGGAGGGCCTGGGATAGTAAACTTAGTACGACGAGTATTGATTGCACACTCAGGATTAGCATTGATAGTAATGGTATTGATGTTTTGATCAGCAGCGCGAAGGCAATGAATGATTTTGCCACTATCATAATCATGTTTGATACTCGCATAATTGGCGGACATATTGGTCTTAGTACTCGAACTGGGGACAGTTCCTTTCCCATGGTCATGTAATGGGTCTGAAAAGACCTGATGATCAGTGTTGGATGTCTTTTTTTTTTGTCCACTAACCTCAATAATTCTCTTGTCAACAAGATCCTGTATGATATTCTTCAGTTGTCGACAGTTTTGTAGGTTATGTCCCTTAGTACTATGATAATCACAGAAGGCATTGTGATCCCACCAAGTTGGTTTAAACTGTCCTGGATCATATTGTCTTGGTTCCTGCAGTTGTATGAGGTTGTGTTGTAACAGTTGTTTGAACACCAACTCAATGGGTTCCCCTAAGGGAGTGAACTCACATTTTTGAAATCTCCTTGGTTGTGGACGCTGAGTATTTGAGACCGTGTTAGGAGGTTGATTGACAAAATTAAGCGTGTTGGAAAAAGTATGAGGTCCTTGTAATGTGAGGAGGGGTCTTGCTTGTAATGTTTTAGCATCCACCACCCCATCATTGGTGACATTTTTGTTGCGAGACCAGAATCTGTTTCTGTCAGTGGGGGTGTTTTGTACGATTGGGTTTCTATTTGATATTGTCATTTTGATTTCACCCTTTTCAATAAGATCCTTCTCTATTATCACCCCTTTTTCCACTAGTTCTTAAAAAGATATGCAACAATGTACCCTTAAGTTACTCCTGAGTTTTGGATGAAGGTTTTCTTGAAACATTGTAACCTTTTGTTTTTCGAGTATCTTGACAGGACACCTACTTGCAATAGTTCTCCAATGTTGGAAGAAAGCAATGAATGTTTCACCTTCGTCTTGTGTTGTGTGGCACAAGGTTGCTATATTTATCTCATGGTCAACGTGGAAGGAGAATTGCTCCACAAATTTCTCGACTAGTTCGCCCCAAGATCTAATGCCAGAATCTAAACCTGAAAACCATTCTAGTGCCACTCCTACAAGACTTCGTGGAAATAGCCTCATAAGATACGTGGGATCGTAAGCGACATCTATGCATATGGTAGAAAATTCCATGATATGTTCTACTGGATTGCGTTTGCCATTGTACTTAGGAAGATTCGGTATGACATATCCGTGAGGGAAAGGTGTCATGTACAATGATCTATCAAAAGGGAATGGGCATATGTCCTTTGGTGAAAATGATTTCTTAGTTGAGACCGACATGTTATCCATTTTCATTTGTAATGCGTGCATTTGTGTTTGTAGGACGTCAACTTGGGTCAAAGATGTGCTAGGAGGATTATGCGGATCCATGTATGTATTCTGAAATCCAAAGTCTTGTGATGGGTTTTGATTGAACGTTGGCATCTGAGGTGGATTTGGATTCAGAATATTGGTAAATGTATTCTGGTTTGGTATCTGTATAAATCGGTGTTGACCTGGGTTATGTGTAAATGGATTCCGAGCACCACTCTGTGAAAAGGGATTCTGATTCAGAATCGAAGTGAATTGGTTTTGAGTTGAAATATGTGTGGACGAATTCTGATTACCAATCTGTGAAAAAGGGTTCTGATTCAGAATCGACATAAATTGGTTTTGACTTCGAATCTGCGTGGATGGATTCTGACTACCAATCTGTGAAAAAGGGTTCTGACTCAGAATCGATGTAAATGGACCCTGACTGCTAGTCTGGAAGAGTGGATTTTGATTGCCATATTGGAAGGAGGGAATGCCTCATGTTTGTGTAATCCTTGGTATAGTACTGGTGATTTGAGCACTAGGTATGGCCATCGACTGTGGTAAGGTACCCATGATGCTAGTAGTAGGTGTGGTTGCTGATTGTGCACTTGTGACACCGACATATGATGTATGGGTTGACGTTTTAGGTCTTTTACTCCCAATAAGAGGACCAGTGGGAGTGGATGATGATGCCCCCGTAGTGAAATTAAATCCCGATGTCATGCTAGGTATACCAAATGGGGACGTATGGACTGTTGTACTCTGTGTAGATGTGCTAGATGGCATAGTTGTGCTGACCTGAGGTATAGTAGTACTAACAGTCGTGGTATTTGTCCCTTGTGTAGGTTGAGTTTGTAAGGTGCTAATGTCAAATCCTGGAGGTAAGGTAGCACCTTCAGCTAGCAATTTTCCTAAAAACCATTGATGATCATTTGCTAGGTACTCATCTACAAAAGAGGCAAACTCAGGGTCCTGTGCGGCAGCCTCTATGTCCTCTACCACAATGTGTCCTTGAGTGTTTCTAGTGGTGAATTTGTCTAATAAAGTCTTATGAGGTCTTGAAGAAAATGGATTGATGAACTCATTTGGGTTCGACATGTTTTCTCTCTCTCTTCTCTTAGACCTAGTTTCAACCATGTAAGACAAGCTCAATATGCGGGAAATGCAAGACTATATCTAGAAACTGTATGACTCTATTCTATGTTTTTGGGGTTTTCTTATGCAAATAATGAATGTTCTAGGATGACACTAATCTAGACTCTAAAGATGAAAAGTCTAAGCAAGACCCTAAAGTGATCAACTCTATAAACCCAAGATGAAGGGACCAACTGCCTAAAGTCAAACCAAGGTGTCAATTTAGTTAAGTCAAGGAACCAATGTAGGACGAAGATCAAAGACAAGTTGAGTTTCCTAACTAGACTGATGAGCTAGGATGACTCTCTGTAGGACAAAGTATAAGATGATAAGACTAGGTTCAATGATAGATTTCGTTGACACTATGACCTTTCTAGAGTATAGATGGTGGACTACTCCTAAAGTTTGTAAAAGTGACCTTTCTAGAAGTCTAATGCAAGGTGATATGTACCCTAAGATGAAGGTAAACTCTAACTGAAGAAAACTATGGTAATGACTAAATGAACCTAAAGGATGCAAAATTAAGCAAATCATTTCAGGTTTCTGTTTCAAAGACTGTTTGTGTGAAGACCACTGAAACTGGTATAACCGTGTTGACTGGACAGTGACTGTAAATTTTGGTTTTCTGGTAATCAAACAGATGCGTCGTTTAATTTTCAGTTGCGGCTCAAAATTAACAGTTGTGGTTCAAACTGACATATGCGACTCAGAATATACCAGATGCGACTCAAATTGACAGATGCGACTCAGAATATAACACATGCAGTTTTTCCAAAGCAGAAGCGAGCCAAACTGACAGATGTGACTCAAAATTAACAGATGCAACTCAGAATTTATAGTTGCGACTCAAAAATAACAGATGCAACTCTAAAAATTAGATGCGTGTTTCTGGTGAACAGTTGCGACTCTCTGTGAATTTTCAGTGACATGAAATTTAAACTGACTCCGTTTTCCGTGATCAAATTCTGACAATCAAAGACAATCGTAAGACACAATGTTTTCAGTTTCAATTTTGGACTCAAAGAACATTTAAAGTGATAACAGACAAGCACATCCTAGTAGGCCAAAGGCCTAGGGGTTGTATACTTGGTATAGCCCACCTATTATACCCCGGATTGGTGATGAACACCTTTCCTTCTCGAGAGCGGATAGCTTAAGAATTTGGTGGCATTGGCTCCCCTCCACGACTCATTAACATCTTTCAAGCACACCAATTCTGAATTCTTTGGGCAATGACCTCCCAAGAACTGCTATCTCTACTCAAGGGGATCAGTAGTGAGTATCTTCGGGCATGATACTGTACCCTGCACTAATACCAAACAGGCCACAAATGGGTTGGTCTCTACAACAAAGGGTATTTAATTGGCGGGCATTCCGTTAGGTAGGGTGTGATCCATCTGGCGTGGAGTCCCCTTTTGGATCCATCTCGCCGGAACCACACTACCGTGATTCTTGGGGTCTCAAAAGACCCACTTTAATATCATTTGAAGTCCCGAGGTTGAGGGTGCTCGATGCGGAGTCATCTGGGGGTGAGTACTTTTCACGGAAACGAAGCCCAAGTTCTAAGAGTTGTGCTTAGTTTCTCTTACACCCGAGGTTCGCGCGGATCGCCAAGGAGAGGATAGCCGATAGACCAAATTGTAAAGGGTAACCCGGACTTTGTGCTTTTAAGCAAACCTGATAGACACTTGTTAATTTTAACCAAACGAAAGATTTGCTACGCTACCAAACAATTTGTTTCAAAATTTAACTAGGGTCTTCGACAAGCGTCCTGCAGAAGATATCATTAGTAATTTTTCAATATTGTCTTCATCAATCGTCCTGCAAAAGCTTATTAACTCCAAATGGCCACACACTGAAAATCAAATATTAGTAACACGAAAATCAATTGAAAATTCCATATTGTCGAAAGCAGAAATAAAATTTTACCAGTCAATTGCGTCGCTTCGTTACCAGTCAGATGCGTCGTTTCTTTTTCAGTTGCGGCTCGTGATACCAGTTGCGGTTTAGGAATTGTCAGATGCGTCGTTTCTCTGTCAGATGTGGTTCATAAATCCAATTGCGGTTCAGAAACTTCACATGTGGTTCAGAAAGTCAATTGCGGTGCAGA
>VDFB02063149.1:0-47713 GCA_007258455.2 Sequoia sempervirens
AAGTTTGGTGTTTATACATCTTCTAAGATTTGTGGAAAAGGTAGAGTTAATTTTTATGGTAAGCATAAGATGGATGGTGTTCTTTATGTCAAGGGTCTCTGATATAATATTCTCAATCTAGGATAAATGTGTATTAGAGGATACGATCTAGTGTTTTGGTGTGATGGTTGTGAAATTAGAAAAGGAAGCTCTAGAAATTTAGTTTTTGTAGGGTTAGTCCATGATCATGGGGATCCAAACTAGGCCCTTAAATTTAAATGAAAATTGAGAAGAACAGAGGTAGGCAACTTGACATAAAAATTTGAATAGGTTATTAACATAATTTGGAAAATATGTAACAACATAATTTGTATCAAATTGAATTCAGTTTCTAAGATACTAGTCCTTTTTTAGAAATAAGTACATCTATTTGGTGAAAATTTGAAATTTCAATGTACTAGCACTAAATTTTCAGGAAAGAAATAAACAATAGGTGTTTGTCTGACCAACCTGAGTACAAGAAAAAAATATTTAATTTTTTTAAACTTTCAATATAAGAAGAGGATGCATGCCTGGATGTGCCATATTTTTTTGTAATTTTTCTGCAGGTAAATAATTAGCTATTTTTTTTATTAGAATTTTTTTTTTTTAAAAGAAAAATTCTAACCACAATAACTTGGTCAAAAATTTATGAAATTCAATTAATTTTCTATCCTATAATATGGGAAGCATAGAATGTGTTGCATCTTTTAGATTCAAAAAATGTGAAATCGTTTGAAAACTATAGTTGTTTTTTAATCACCCTATCAATAGAGAATTTAGTATAATGCATGTAGAAAATCAATAATAATTATCTATTAAATTCAAGATAAGGCATTTCTTATATTGGTAGAAAGCTAGCAATTTTCTCAATAAACCCTTTTTGTTTCATCAAATTGAGATAAAAATTCATTTTTATCATATCACCACTTTTTGGACCCCCATGACCCTACGCTCACCCTTTAGGAATAAGGACAAAAGGAAATGTTTATCAACTCAAAGGTTGTGGTGTTAAGTGACTTATGTCTCAAATTAATGAAATTTGGTTATCACATAGAAGAATGTGTCATATCAACTTTTATAGCCTAGTGAAGATTAATTCTACTTATGTTATTAGGGATCTACCAAGAATTATAAATCCTATCAATGCAATCTACAAAGAGTACATTAGTATGGAAAGAAGACAAAGAAGAGGTTCAAAATCAAAGAGATATTCTATTTCGGGACCTTTAGAGTTGGTGCATATAGACCTATGTGGACCTACCAATATAAGAATCTCTCAAGGTAACAAGTATTTTGTGTTGTTGATAGATGATTACTCTCGAATGACTTGGGTGACCTTTCTCAAAGAAAAATTAGAAGCTCTAGATAAGTATAAGGAATATAAATCTATGGTTGAGAATGAAATGGATTTGAAAATCAACTGTTTATGGTCTGATAGAGGTGGTTAGTTTACCTCCAATGACTTTACCAGTTTTTGTGAAGATCATGGGATAAAGAGACATTTATCTACTCCCAGGACACCTCAATAGAATGGAGTTGTGGAGAGGAAGAATAGGAAATTCAAGAAGAAAAAATAACCATGATGAAGGAAGAAAATCTATCAGATTTCTATTGGAGAGAAGATATCCATACGACAATGTATAGATCCTTAATAGCTCGGATAAGCAAGAGTGAATAGTTCAAAAACTACCTGTGACCTATGATATGGAAAACCTCCTACTATGAAATATTTTAGAGTATTTGGAAGAATATGGTATATCAGGAGAGATGGAGAAAAATTAGGAAAGTTTGATGCTAGATTAGATGAATGAATCTTCTTTGGATATTCTACAAAGAGCATGGCTTACCAGTGCTACAATTAAAGGTTGAAGAAGATAGTTGATAGTGCAAATGTCAAAGTGGATGATAGAAGGACATGAATCTGATGAAACCCCTTGCAATGAAGAACAAAAAGAAGAAGATGAAGAAAAATAGATGGAAATGGAAGAGGTAGAAGCTCTAGAAAAGAATCCTAAGAATCCTAAGTATGTGAAAAATAATCATTATGAAAATCAAATCACTAGAGATAAGAACAAAGGTTTCTTGACAAGAAGAAAAGCTACTATGGTAGAGGAACAAGTAAAATTTTGTTTAATTTTTGAGATAGAACCTAAGACTATTACTAAAGCATGCAGGGATGAGAATTGGATCACAACTATGGAAGAAGAGTCGAGGAAAATTGAGAAGAATCAAACTTGGGAACTGGTCCCAAGACCAAAAAACAAGAATGTACAATAGGAACTAAATGGATTTTCAAGAACAAGTTGTCTGAGAATGGAAAATTTATTAGAAACAAGGCTAGACTTGTGTGTATGGGCTACTCACAAGTGGAGGAAAAGTACTTTGAAGAGACTTTTTATCCAGTATCTAGAATGGAAAACATTAGGATCTATTTTTGGCTTTTGCAGCACATAAAGACTTCAAGGTATTTCAAATGGACGTTAAGTCTGCATTTTTTAATGGTGAATTAAAAGAAGAGGTGTACATTGAAAAATAGGAAGGTTTTTAGTTATCAAATAATGTTGTTATGGTTTGTAGGTTTAAGAAGGAATTGTATGGCTCAAATAGGCTCCTAGAGATTGGTATGCAAAACTAGACAAGTACTTCTGTAGTAGGGATTCAAAAAGGGTACCACAGATCATAGTAATCTTTACTTCAAAGTTGAGAGAGATCAAATCCTAATTGTGGTTGTGTATGTTGATGACATAATCATTGGAGGAAATGAAGCAATGTGTAAAAGGTTTACACAAGAGACGCAAAATGATTTTGAGATGTCAATGTTTGGATAGATCAATTTCTTCCTTGGGCTAAAAATCGGTCAATTTGAAAAAGGTATATTCATTTCACAATAAAATTATGTTAAAGAAATGTTGAAGAAGTGTGGAATGGACTCTAAACTAGTATGTACTCCCATGGTTAATGGTTGTAAGCTAAGAAAAAATTATGAATCTCATAAGAAAAATTAGAGAAAGTATAGATCAATGATTGGTGGATTTCTATATATAATTGATACTAGACTGAATATCATGCACGGAATATGTCCTATGGAAATATTTCAAGAAGATCCTAGAGAATCACATGTGAAAACACTCAAAAGGATATTTAGATACTTGAAGGGCACTATAGACTTTGGTCTATGGTATCCTAGGGATATTTATTTCTCCTTGAGAGCATATATAGATGTAGATTGGTCAGGTTGTGTAGATGACATAAGAAGTAAAAGTGGAAATTCTTTCTCCCTTGGAAACATGTTGGTTTCTTGGTTGAGTAAGAAGTAGGATTTAGCACATAATTGTCTACTGCAGTAGAGTATATTGTTGTATCACCATGTTGCACATAGGTGTTGTGGATGAAGCAGACATTGAAAGACATCATAGTATCATACAATGAGCCTATTTTTATCTTTTGTGATAATACACGTGCTATAAAAATTTCAGAAAATATGGTAATGCATTCAAGGAAAAATCATATATCTATTTGGTATCACTTTCTAAGAGATAATGTTGTTGAGAATGAAGTGAATTTGGAGTATGTGCTACAAAGGATCAATTAGCAAAAATTTTCACAAAGGCTCTTCCAAAAGATACATTTGAGTATCTCCAATAGAAGTTGTGGGTTTTTTACCTCCCTCTTTCAACTGGATGCATAATTGGGTGCATCTGTCTAGGGGAGCTTTTCAAGATACATTCTTGGTCTTGGAATAATGAGGGCTACCTCTCATGGGGAGTAGGTGGTGGTTCTTTTGGTTAGTGCAGTTAGGGAGAGCATACCTTCTGACCCAAATGGGGAGAGAGGAGTAGAGAAAAAGTAGTTTGTATGTGTTTCCTAAAGTGAAGTTTACTAGTTATGTCAAAGGGGGAGACTATTGCTCTTTTTCATTGTTGTCAAAGGGGGGAAAGAAGTCTAAGAAACAAAGGTAAAGAGGGAGAAAGAAAGAATCCAAGTAAGGGGAGTTCTACTTGAGCATTGGAGATGCAAAGGTGCTTTTGTTATTTATGGTTTTTCAAAGTTGGTGTTGCCATCAATGATAAAGGGGGAGATTGTTGGATTGTTGGAAATTGGTGCACTATGTTGTCAATAGTGTTGTCATTGATGTCAACCTCTAGTGTTCAGTTGTGGTATTGAGAAAGTGTTGTGGAAATTCTGTCAACCTCTAGTGTGGTTGTGATGAGAAGGAGTTGCATTCTTGAGAAGGTGTTACAGATGCAATAGGTTCACTTGGTTTCCAAGTGCTTTTGAGAAAATTTGAATAAAAGAGTGTGCAAAGTGACAGAGGTGTGTTATGTGTTGTGCTCCAAATATTTTCATGAATGAATATGTGCTTGTGTGGCTTGTATGTGATGATCTATGGTATATAAAGGTGCTATATCTGGAGTTTCAGGTTTTTTATCACATGATAGTTGAAGATCTATTTGACAATGTGTTTCCTATGAAGAAGGTTGTTTGGGAGAAATGGAATTGCTCCAAATTTTTGTGTGCTAAAGGTTCTTGTGTTGCATTTTTGGGAACATTCTAACGGTGTTTGTTTCTACAAGCTTGGCTAGTGAAATGTATGTTTATGGTAGTTTGACTAGTTGCATAGGATGTTAAGTTTTCTAAGTTTCACATGGTTTTGCTAGTATGTGTGAATATTTTGATGGTACTAGATGTTGTGTGATGTTGTTGTGTGGTTTGTGTATTTTTTTCATACCTAGAGAAGTGCGCATGTGGTTTATTATAGTGTTAGTGTAGGTTTGGCCAACTTGGCATGCTAGCACTATTTACGAAGGTGCTTCATTATTTGTAGAAGCATAGTGATATAGATTTGGGTCCTAGTTAAACCTTGGTGTGGTCTTCCTTCACTTCTTTCCACCATGGAAGAGTTTGGTTCTTACCTGCATGTTTAAGGTGTATACATTTCATTAAGTCCGACCTAGAGAATGTTTCTAAGGTCACGAAGGACATATAAGCAAGATAAAGTGTTGGAGATGTTGTAGTTGTGTGAGATGGTGTGAATGTACATGTGTGTTGAGATCTAAGTGTGAGATTAAATGCTTAAGGCTACCGAATGTAATGATCAGGAGGTGTCTACATTTTTAGTGTCCCTAAAGTTGCTTGAGGCAGTACGAGAAAGGTTAAAAATGGTGTAGAATTGTTGTGGTGGACTTTTCCTATCGATCTGACATAGTGAACCTCCTTGTAACAATCTTATTCTATTCTTCTTTCTTCTAGATAGTGAGTCCTTTGGGCAGTGATCCCTTGGAAGTGAGCCATTCTTTTCTTCTTATTAGTGATCCCTTTCAACAATGAGCATATAGTATTTGGTGTTGCTATTCATATATATGTGAGCTAATCCTCATTGTGTTTTTCCCTATTTAGGGTTTTCCACATAAATATAGTTTTCCATTGTGCATGGTTGTGAATGTTTTTATGTTTCATATGTTTTAATTCTATTAATGCTTAAAAAGGGCTTAAAGGTTAATGAGGGTTTGAATGTGTAAATGTACAACTAGATCACCCCCCTCTTATTTGTCCTTTGTGTCTAGCATGAGAAGTGCTCTATGTGCCATCTTGTCAAGTTCTCTATATGGAATCTCAAAAAAATCACTCTAAGCTCTCTAAATTCTCTAAAGTAAAGTGTGCAAATGAGCTTGAAATTCACCAAAAGTCACATATATTCATTTCTAAACCTAGAATTTTAGCCCTATATCTCCATTTTCTCACTTGACATCTTGTCATGGTCACTTCATCAAGGTCATAGGACTTTTTTTGTCCTCTTTGTAGTTGAACCACTCCCATGGTTTTGTCACAATATCAACCCAAAAATTAGTTTTTCCACTTGATCTCTTGAGAGGGCAGCACACCAACATTCCTTCATCCATTGAGGCACAGTGGGGCATCGAGAAAAATGGGAAATTTTTTTAAAAAAAATTATGAGTAGCATCAATTGTTTGAAGAAATACAAGAAGTACCTTGCTTCAAAGAGGGGAAAAATGTAGACACATAAAAATATATTGAATATATCACACATGGAGATTTCAATTATTAACACCATTTTTCTCCTAATTCAACTAATTTCCTCTATTTAATTAAATACTGCCAATTATTTAATTAAATTCACTATTTTTACTCTATGAATTGAATTATTAATTTTATTTGATTACTTCATCATCCTTCACACTATATTTTTCCCTTTCGATTAAATAATGTAAATTATTTAATTAAATCTCATAAACCTTCTTTGATTAAATAATTCCTAATTATGTAATTAAAGTTCTTAAATTCTTCCACTCGCACAATTAAATAATTACTTAAATTATTTAATTGACTAATATTCCTCCAATCCTCCAACTTCCATAAGAATATTCTCATGGAATATTCCCTTTTCAAATCCAAACTTCTCCCTCCACATGGAAATATCTCCCACATGCTTCCCAAAATCAAGGGATTTGTTATTCTCTCAAACATTTTGGACCTTTTATTAAAATCCTTGATCCATGTCATTGTGGATTGTGTTGCAAGTATGAATGAGTATGGTGGTGTTCTCATTAATGTTGTCATTGATGTCAACACAATACAGGTTGTTGTAGAAAAAGGAATCAAGTAATTGCAAGTTGTGCATGTATAGTTGAGATATGGGCATGTGTAGGATCATGATGGGTCAAAACATGGCGATATGATGGGTATGTGTAGGGTATGTGGCTGATGACTTTTCTTTTACCCAAAATTGATGAAATGAAAAGGGTTCTTAAAGGAGATTCTCAGCTTTCCACCAATATAAATTATGCTTTACTTTGAATTTAATAAATAATTATTATTCATTTTCTATTTCAATTACGACTAAAGTCTTGATTGATAGGTTGATTGAAAACATCTATAGCTTTCAAATGGTATCACATTTTTTGAATCTGAAACATGTGTCACACTCTATGTTTTGCATACTATCTAGGATTAAAAAAAAATGAATTTCATGAAGTTTTGACCAAGTTAAGGTGGTCAGACATACGAGTTTTTATATTTTTTAAAATTGTAATAAAATAATAATAATTAATTATTTACTTGGAAAAAATTACAAAAAAACATGCATCACATTGGGACATGAGTCCTCTACTTATATCTAAAATATTATAAAAAAGTATTATCATTTTATTGTAGTTAGGGTGATTAGACAAACACCTACTTCTTATTTTCTCCTTGAAATTTAAGTACTACTGCATTGAAATTTCAACTTTTCACCTTGAATAAATTTTTTTTTTTTAATAAACCTTGTAGTTTAGAAACTACATTAAATTTGCTATAGATTCTATTCTAACATATTTTTTAAATAATATAGATAACTTATTCAAATTTTTATGTCAAGTTGTCTAACTCTGATTTTTCTAAATTTTTCACCACTTAAGGGCATGTTTCTTCCATGATGATCCTACACATACCCATACTATTGAGATTTTGTGAGTACATGGAGCTATCTTTATGGTGTTTCAGGTGTGTTGATATGATGAGTTACCAAGTGCTTTTGAGAAATAGTGAAGTTAGAGTTGTGTGTATATTGAGAATGTGCTCTAGTTTGTGCTTCGCATTTCTTATACATGTTGATCCTATGCTTGTGTGGATCTGAAGTGTTGTTTATGGGCATCATTGGGTGATATATCCTGGATTGTATCCTCTACTTTGATGAAGCATGAAAGTTTTGTTTACTGATGTGTGAACTAGTTTGGCAAAGGTAGTTATCTATGGATTGGGAGAAATTTTTCTGCTCTCTAGTCCTCCACTGGTTTGTTTAGAGTCTTATGGATCTGGTATAAGGCTTGCATTGATGGTATATGTGTTTTTAAAAAGGCATTCATGGTTTGGTGCTCTAAAAGATGAGTTTTAGAGTTCCTGTGTGTGTCTATATAGTCTAGATGGACTGATGGGAAGTGTTTTGAGTATGAAGATTTTTGCAATTGATGTAGATGAATCTGAAGTTATCAAAGATGTGTTCCAGTGTTTGGTGAAGCATGTTATGTGGTATTCATGTTATCTTATTATTGAGGAAGCATGTACTTCAAATCTCATTTGTGTTTTCATTAGGTTTGGCCATCCTGGTGTCTACACGTCATGTGAAGGATAAATATCAATTGAGGAAGCATGTAATTGATCTAAGACATTGTTTTGGGTCTTGGTTAAGTTTTGGTTTGGTCCACTCTCATTCTCTTCCATCACGGGAATGTTGAGTTGCTAACCTAATTTGAATTTATAAAATGAAGCATGTAGATGACCTTGGAAAAAATTTCTAAGGTTGAAGATGGTATATATCCTGAAAGCAGTGAGTTGATGGTTTCTACAATCTTCTGATCAAGGCTACAGATGTGTGTAATTTGTTGTGGTGGATTTTTTTGTTATCTTTTGTACCTATAGGCAGTGAGCCTCCCTTTTGGACAATGATTCCTATATGTACGTAGTGATCTTTGTGTCAGGATAGTGACTCCTTCTTGGGAAGTGAGCCCTTTGGTAGTGAACCTCTTTGTAATCATTTTTGGAATTACTTCATATTGTGAGTTAATCCTTGCCATGATTTTTCCCTTATTGGGTTTTCAACATAAATTTGGTGTCTCTTGTGTTGATATTGCTTTCTATTATTTTAATTTCATGTTCATACTTAATAACAGAATAAAGTGGATGTGAAGTTGTTATTTGTTTGAGATTGAGCTTGTGATTGGTGACAACTGATTCACCCCCCTCTCAGTTGTCTTACGCCTTTCAACAATTGGTATCAAAGATTTGGTTTCTTGGAGAAGAGCTTCACTACTTGAGGTAGATCTGATGGCACATAAATTGGAAATCCCTATGTTTGATGGATCTGACTATAGTGATTGGAAAGTGCAAATGAGAGGTCATTTGATCTTTGTTGGTTACAAGACTTGGAAAGCTATTGAGACAAAGTATGTTGCACCAGCAAGTGGTCCTTCTTCTGTAGATGAAATTTCTTCCTATGAGGAAAATGAAAAAGCAATGAATGCAATCTAGAGTGCTTTATCTAAGACTGAGCGAAAAAAAGTTATTTCTTTGGGAAATGCTTATGAAGTTTGGAAAAAGTTGGAAGATATCTATGAAGGAAATGATAGAGTGAAATTTTCAAAGAAGCTAACAACTAAGTGTAGATATGAGAACTTGAAAATGGAAGAAGGTGAAGATATTGCAAGCTATTTTCAAAGGGTTGATATTGTAGTGAATGACGTGAAAAATCAAGGTGGTACTCTGACAGATGAAGATGTAATGGAGAATATTTTGATGACTTTACCAGAGAGTTACAATGATAAGGTCTCAATTATTGAAGAAGTGTATGATCCTAAGAATTTTACTAAAGAAAAACTATTTGGAACCTTGACAACATTTGAGATGAGGAAGTTTGGAAGGAAAAAGGAGAAGAAAAAATCAACCTTTAAAGCACCAAAGATAGAAGATGATACAGATAGTGATGGTTCAGATGAGTTGGAAGCAAACTTTACAAGGAAGTTCAAGAAAGGTACTGGTAAGTACAAAGGTATGTTTCCCTTTAAATGTTTCAGTTGTAGAAATATTTGTCACTATGCTTCAAGATGTCCAAATAGAGTTGTACATAGAAGAATAGAGACAATAAAGATAGAAAGGATAAGAATTTCAACAAATTATATTATGTTAGAGAAGATGCTAGGATTTCTAATGATGAATCTAATTTTGAGGGTAATGATGATGAATGCTTGTTTCTAGCCTTAGAGAATAAATTAGTATCTATTAACTCTAGAAGATGTGCAAGGGAATGTGGTCTGGAGAACAAGAAGGAATAGATGGAAGGTACTCTAGTTAATACCTTTCATGCTAGATAGGATGAAGATTACTGGGTAATTGATAGTAGTTGTTCAAACCATATGACCGAAGATAAAAGTAAGTTCACTAAAATTGAAAAGTATGATGGAGGATTATTCATGTTTGGAGATGATTCTGGTGCAAAGATTGTTGGAAAATGATCAATAAGTTTTGATGAAAAACACAGTACTGATGATGTCTATTATGTTAAGGGATTAACACAAAATATTTTGAGTGTTGAACAAATGTGTAGCAAAGGATTCAAGCTTGTGTTTCAGGATAACACTTGTGAGATCAGAAAAGGGTCTAGAACTGTGGTTGTTGGAGGAAGAAGAACATATGGAAATTTTTATCAGCTTAAGGGCGTTTATGTTCAATGCCTTGTATCTCAAGTTAATGAAAGTTGGCTATGGCACCAAAGGATTGGACATGAAAACTTTGATAATTTGATCAAGATTAGTTCAAGAGAGATTCTCGGGGATCTTCCTAAACTCATAAAGCCTACCAATACTATTTGTAGAAGTTGTTAGTTAGGAAAAAAAACAAGATACGGTTTTAAATGAAAGGATCAATCATCTACCAAAATTCTAGAGTTGGTTCATACAGACCTCTCTGGTCCCACAAGAATAGGAAGTCTTAATGGTGACAAGTATTTTATGCTCTTGATTGATGATTATTCAAGAATGACATGGGTTACTTTTCTTTGGGAGAAAGCTCAAGCTCTTGATAGATTCAAAGTGTTCAAGGCAAGGGTAGAGAATGAAGAAAACCTGAAAATAAAATTTAAGGTCTAATAGAGGTGGGGAATTCACTTCTAGTGAGTTTAATACATTTTGTGAAGAGCACGGTATAAAGAGCCATTTTTCTACTCTTAGAACTCCTCAACAGAATGGAGTTGTTGAGAGAAAGAATAGTACTATTCAAGAGGCTACAAGAACTATGATGAAAGAAGCACATGTTATAGTTGTGAAAAGGATATTCACATATCTAAAAGGCACTCTAGATTATGGTTTGTGGTATCCTAAGGATATTGATTTCACCTTGAGTGCTTACAATGATGGAGATTGGGTTTGTTGTGTGGATGACTGGAGGCATACAAGTAGTGGTGGATTCTTTCTTAGAGGAAGATTGGTTTAATGGCTAAGCAAGAAATAGGATTTAGTTTCTTTATCCACTGTAGAGGCTGAGTATATTGCAGCAACATATTGTTGCACACAAGTTTTATGGATGAAGAAAACTTTGAAGGATATAGGAGTGATATGTGATGAGCCTATCCCTATCTTCTATGATAATGCAAGTGCTATTAACATTTCAAAGTATCTGCTAATGCATTCAAGGAAAAAACATATATCTATCAGATATCATTTCTTAAGAGAGAAGGTATTGGAGAATGAGGTCATATTGGAATATGTGTCTACAAAGGATCAAATTGTTGATATATTTACTATGTCTCTTCCGAAGGATACTATTGAGTATCTTAGGGAGAAGTTGGGGGTTACTACCCCTCCTTATTTGAAATAGGTGCACATGGAGGTGCATCAATCTAGTGGATCTACAAATTCTTCATTTATCTAGATTGATGATTAGGGTCTACTTTGTAGGGTTAGTAGGAAGTATCATTGTTGTAGTACGTGATCTAAGGTGCACTCCTAAGGGGGAGTGATCAAAGCTACATATGGCTGAAGAGCTATGCAAGCCCTTTTTTTCTTTTCCATTGATGTCAAAGTGGGAGAGAGAGTCATGTGAAAAAATAATGAAAGAAAAAGGGGAGAGAAAGTCATGTGCAAGAAAAGTTGTGTAGGTTGTCTAATCATAAAAATTAAAGGAGAGTGTAGGAATAGAATGGATGTTGTCTTTGGTGGTTTTTCACATCATGTCTTGCCATCAATGACAAAGGGGGATATTGTTGCAAGTATGAATGAGTATGGTGGTGTTGTCATTAATGTCAACATAGTACAGGTTATTGCAGAGAAAGGAATGAAGTGATTGCAGGTTGTGCATGTATAGTTGAAATACTATTGAGATGTTGTGAGTACATGGAGCTATCTTTATGGTGTTATAGCTGTGCTGATATGATGAATGTCAAAGTTATTTTGAGAAATAGTGATGCTAGAGTTGTTTGTATGTTCAAAATGTGCTCCACATTTCTTCTATGTTGATCCTATTCTTGTGTGGATCTTAAGTGTTGTTTATGGCAATCAATGGGTGATATATCCTGGATTATAGCTTCTGGTTTGATGAAGTATGAAAGTTGTGTTCACTAGTGTGTTAATTGGTTTGGAAGAGTTGGTTATCTATGGACTGGGAGAAATGTTTCTACTTCACAGTCTTCTGGTGGTTTGTTTCTAGTCTTGTGGATCTAGTAGGAGGATTGTGTTGATGGTATCTTTTCTCTCAAAAAGGTGTTCATGGTTTGGTACTCCAGAAGATGAGTTTCAGAGTTCCTGTGTGTGTTTATACAATTTGAATGGACTGATGGGAAGTGTTTTGAGTATGAAGATTGTTGCAGTTGATGCGGATGAATCTCAAGGTATGCAAGATGTGTTCCAGTGTTTGGTGAAGCATGTTATGTGCTCTGGATGTTATCTTCTTGTTGAGGAAGCCTATACTTCAAAGCTCATTTGTGTTTTCAGTTGGTTTGGCGGACTTGGTGCCTACACATCATCTGAAGGATTAGTATCAATATAGGAAGCATGTGATTGATCTGAGACATTGTTTTGGGTCTTGGTTAAGTGTTGATTTGGTCCACTCTCATTCTCTTCCACCATGGGAATGTTGATTTTCTGACCTAATTTGAATTTGTAAAATTAAGTGTGTGTAGCCGACCTTGGAGAAAGTTTCTAAGGTTGAAAATGGTATATATACAATTCGATATGTTATGGATTGAGGTATCAGTTATGACACAAGTTTGAGAAGCAAGAGTGTGTGAAAGTGAATTAAGGGAGAAATACTTTAATTTGTTAGATTCCTAAAAGCAGTGAGCTGATGGTTTCTACAATCTTTTGATCAAGGCTGTGGATGCGTGTAATTCATTGTGGTGGATTTTTCTGTTATCCTTTGTATTTGTAGGTAGTGAGCCTCCCTTCTAAACATTGAGTCCTATTTGTAGGTAATGAGCCTTGTATCTGGATAGTGAGTCCTTGGGAAGTGAGCCCTTTGGTAGTGACCCTCTTTGTAATCAGTTTTGGAATTACATTATATTCTTAGTTAATCCTCATCGTGGTTTTTTTGTTATTGGGTTTTTTCATGTAAATATGGTGTCTCTTGTGTTGATATTGCTTTTTGTTATCTGCATTTCATGTTCATACTTAATAATAGAATAATGTGGATGTGAAGTTGACATTTGTTTGAGATTGAGTTTGTGATTGGTGAAAACTGATTCATCCCCCCCATCTCAATATTCTTGTTCCTTTCAACAATTGGTATCAAATGTTTGGTTCAACAAAGAAGAGATTAACCACTTGAGGTAGATCTAATGGTGCATAAATTGGTAATCCCTATGTTTGATGGATCTGACTATAGTGACTGGAAAGTGTATATGAGAGGTTATTTGATCTCTCTTGGTTACAAGACTTAGAAAGCTATTGAGACAAAGTATGTTGCACTAGAAAGTGGTCCTTCTTTTGCAGATGAAATTTATGCATATGAGGAAGATGAAAAGCAAGGTATACAATCTATAGTGCTTTATCTAAGACTAAGCAAACAAAATTTATTTCTTTGGGAATTGCTTATAAAGTTTGGAAAAGGTTTGAAAATATCTATGAAGGAAATGATAGAATCAAATTGTCAAACAAGCTAACAACTAAGTGCAGATATGAGAACTTGAAAATGGAACAAGGTGAAGATATAGCAAGCTATTTTTAGAGGGTTGATATTGTAGTGAATGAAGTGAAAAATCAAGGTGGTACTCTAATAGATGAAGATGTAATGGAGAATATTTTGATGACTCTACCGAAGAGTTACAGTGATAAGGTCTCAGCAATTGAAGAAGTGTATGATCCTAAGAAGTTTACAAAAGAACAACTATTTGGCACCTTGACATCATTTGAGATGAGGAAGTTTGGAAAGAAAGAGAAGATAGAATTATCCTTTAAAGCAACAAAGAGAAAAGATGATCCGGATACTGATGGTTCAAATAAGTTGGAAGCAAAATTTACAAGGAAGTTGAAGAAAGGTACCAGTAAGTATAAAGGTATGTTGCCCTTTAAATGTTTCAGTTTTGGAAATATTTTTCACTATGCTTCAAGATGTCAAAATAAAGCTATACATAAGAAGAACAGAGACAAAAAAGACAAAAAGGATAAGAAGTTCAAGAAATTGTATTATGTTAGAGAAGATGTTGGGATTTTTTATGATGAATTTGATTTTGAGGGTAATGATGATGAATGCTTGTTTCTAGCCTTAGAGAATAAATCAGTATCCACTAACTCTAGAAGATGTGCAAGGGAAAGTTGTCTAGAGAACAACAAGGAAGAGATGGAAGGTACTCGGGTTACTGCCTTTCCTGATAAATAGGATGAAGATTATTAGGTAACTAAGATTGGCTATTTAAACCATTTACTGGAGATAAAATTAAGTTCACTAAACTTTAAAAGTATGATGGAGGATTAGTCATGTTTGGAGATGATTTTGGTGCAAAGATTGTTGGAAAAGGATCAATTATTTTTGATGAAAAACATAGTACTAATGATGTCTATTATGTTAAGGGCTTGAGGAATAATATTTTGAGTGTTCAAAAAATGTGTAGCAAAGGATTCAAGCTTGTGTTTTAGGATAACACTTGTGAGATCAGAAAAGGGTACGAAATTGTGATTACTATAGGAAAAAGAACATATGGAAACATTTATCAGCTTAAGGGTGTTGATGGTCAGTGCCTTGTATCTCAAGTTAATGAAATTTTTCTATGGAATTGGAGGATAGGACATGTAAACTTTGATAATATGTTTAGAATTAGTTCAAGAGAGGTTGTTCAAGATCTACCTAAAATCACAAAGCCTACCAATACTATATGCAATAGTTGTCAATTGGAAAAACAAACAAGATGTAGTTTTACAGGAAAGGAATAGTCATCTATCAGAATGCTAGAGTTGGTTCATACAGACCTCTATGGTATACAACAATAGGAAGTCTTAATGGTGACATGTATTTTATGCTCTTGATTGATGATTATTCAAGAATGACCTGGGTTAATTTTCTTAGGGAGAAATCTCAAGCTCTTGATAGATTCGAAGTGTTCAAGGAAAGGGTAGAGAACGAAGAAAACCTAAAAATAAAATGCTTAAGGTCTAACAGAGGTGGATAATTCACTTCCAGTGAGTTTAATACATTTTGTGAAGAGCACGGTATAATGAGACATCTTTCTCCTCTTAGAACTCCCCAGTAGAATGGAGTTCTCTAGAGGAAGAATCAAACTATTCAAGAGGCTAAAAGAACTATGATGATATAAGCACATGTTATAGCTGTGAAAAGGATATTCAGATATCTAAAAGGCACTCTAGATTATGGCATGTGATATCCTAATGATATTGATTTCACCTTGAGTGCTTACACTAATGCAAATTGGGATGGTTGTGTGGATGACCAGAAGAGTACAAGTGGTGGTGCATTCTTTCTTGGAGGAAGATTGGTTTCATGGCTAAGCAAGAAACAAGATTTAGTCTCTTTATCATTGCAGAGGTTGAGTATATTGCAGCAACATCTTGTTGCACAAAGGTTTTATGGATGAAGAAAACTTTGAAGGATATAGGAGTGTTATCTGATGAGCCTATCCCTATCTTCTATGATAATACAAGTGTTATAAACAATTCAAATAATGTAATAATTTATTCAAGGACAAAACATATATCTATCAGATATCATTTCTTAAGAGAGAAGGTATTGGAGAATGAGGTCAGAATGGAATATGTTCCTACAAAGGGTCAAATTGTCGATATATTTAATAAGACTCTTCTGAAGGATAACTTTGAGTATCTCAGGGAGAATTTGGGGGTTACTTCCCCCCATTCTTTGAACTAGGTGCACATGGAGGTGCATCAGTCTAGTGGATCTACATATTCTTCACTTATCTGGACTGATGATTAGGGTCTACTCCATAGGGGGAGTAGGAAGTATCATTGTTGCAGTATGAGATGTGTGGGTGCACTCCTAAGGGGGAGTGATCAGAGCTACATATGGTTCAATAATTATGCAAGCCTTTTTGTTCTTTTAAAGAGGGAGAGAGAGTCATGTGAAAAACAATGAAAGAAAAAGGGGAGAGAAAGTCATGTGTAGGAAAAGTTGTGTAGATTGTCTAATCATTAAAATAAAGGAGAGCACAGGAATGGAATGGATGTTGTCTTTGGTGGTTTTTCACATTGTTTGTTGCCATCAATGACAAAGGCGGAGATTTTTGTAAGTATGAATGAGTATGGTGGTGTTGTCATTAATGTTGTCATTGATGTCAACATAGTATAGGTTGTTGTAAAGAAAGGAATCAAGTGATTTTATTTTATGCATGTATAGTTGACATACTATTGAGATTTTGTGAGTACATGGATCTATCTTTATGGTTTTGCAAGTTTGTTGATATGATGAGTTACCAAGTGCTTTTGAGAAATAGTGAAGTCAAAGTTGTGTGTATGTTCAGAATGTGCTCTAGTTTTTGCTCCGCATTTCTTCTGTGTTGATCCTCTCCTTGTGTGGATCTGAAGTTTTGTTTATGGGCATCATTGGGTGATATGTCCTAGATTGTAGCTTCTGGTTTGATGAAGTATGAAAGTTGTGTTGACTGATGTGTGAACTAGTTTGGTAGAGTTGGTTATCTATGGGGTGGGAGAAATATTTATGCTCTGTAGCCCTTCGTTGGTTTGTTTCTAGTATTACAGGTTTGGTAGAAGGTTTGTATTAATGGTATTTGTGTTCTAACAAAGGATTTCATGGCTTCATCCTCCGGAAGATGAGTTTCAAAGTTTCTTTGTGTTTCTATATAATTAAGATGGACTGATGGGAAGTTTTCTAAGTATGAATATTGTTACAACTGATGTGGATGAATCTGAAAGTATCCACAATGTGTTACAGTGTTTGTTGAAGCATGTCATTTGGTCTAAATGTTATCTTCTTGTTGAGGAAGTGTGTACTTTAAAGCTCATTTGTGTTCTCATTAGGTTTGGCTAATCTGGTGTCTACACATCATGCAAAAGGATAAGTATCAATTGAGGAAGCATGTGATGATTTGAGACATTGTTTTGGGTCCTGGTTAAGTGTTGGTTTGGTCCACTCTCATTCTGTTCCACCACTAGAATGTTGAGTTTTTTACCTAATTTAAATTTGTAAAATGAAGCGTGTATAGCCGATCCTAGAGAAAGTTTCTAAGGTTGAAGATGGTATATATGCAATTTAAGATGTTATGGATTGAGGTATCAAATATTCCACAAGTGTGAGAAGCAAGAGTGTCTGAAAGTGAATTAAGAAAGTAGTACTTTAATGTGTTAGATTTTTGAAAGTAGTGAGCTGATGGTTTCTGCAATCTTCTAATCAAGACTACAGATGTGTGTAATTTTTTGTGGTGGATTTTTTTGTTATCTTTTGTATCTATAGGTAGTGAGCCTCCCTTCTGGATAGTGATTCCTATTTGTAGGCAGTGAGCCTTCTATCTAGATAGTGAGATCTTCTTGGGTAGTGAGCTCTTTGGTAGTGAGCCTCTTTGTAATCAATTTTGGAATTACTTTCTATTGTGGGTTAATCCTCACCATGGTTTTCCCATATTGGGTTTTCCACGTAAATATGGTGTCTCTTATGTTGATATTGCTTTCTGTTATCTCCATTTAATGTTCATACTTAATAATAGAATAATGTGGATGTGAAGTTGATATTTGTTTGATATTGAGTTTGTGATTGGTGACAACTGATTCAACCCCCCTCTTAGTTGTCTTGTGCCATTCAACAATTGGTATCAGAGCTTTGGTTCCTCAAAGAAGAGATTAATTGCTTGAGGTAGATCTGATGGATCTAACTACAGTGATTGGAAATTGTAGATTAGAGGTTACTTGATCTCTCTTGGTTACAAGACTTGGAAAGTTGTTGAGACAAGGTGTGTTGCACCAGCAAGTGGTCCATCTTCTGTAGAAGAGATTTCTACCTAAGGAAAATGAAAAAGAAAGATATACAATTTATAGTGCTTTATCTATGACTGAGTGAACAAAATTTATTTCTTTGGGCACTGCTTATGAACTTTGCAAAAATTTGGAAGATGTTTATGACGGAAATGATAGAGTGAAATTTTCAAAGAAGCTAACAACTAAGCGCAGATATGATAACTTGAAAATGGAAGAAGGTGAAGATATTGCAAGCTATTTTTAGAGGGTTGATATTGTAGTGAATGAAGTGAAAAATCAAGGTGGTACTCTGACAAATGAAGATGTAATAGAGAATATTTTGATGACTCTACCAGAGAGTTACAATTATAAGGTATCAACTATTGAAGAAGTGTATGATCCTAAGAAGTTTACTAAAGAACAACTATTTGGCACCTTTACTGCATTTGAGACAAGGAAGTTTGGAAAGGAAAAGGAGAAGAAAGAGTCATCCTTTAAATCAACAAAGATAGAAGATGATATGGATAGTGATCTAGTTCAAATGAGTTGGAAGCAAAATTTATAAGAAATTTGAAGAAAGGTACCGGTAAATACAAAGGTATGTTTCCCTTTAAGTTTTTTAGTTGTGGAAATATTTGTCACTATGCTTCAAGATGTCCAAATAGAGCTATACACAAGAAGAACATAGACAATAAAGACAAAAAGGATAAGTTCAAGAAATTGTATTATGTTAGTGAAGATGTTAAGATTTCTGATGATGAATCTTATTTTGAGGGTAATGATGATGAAATCTTGTTTCAAGCCTTAGAGAATAAATTAGTATCTACTAACTCTGGAAGTTGTGCAAGGGAAAGTGGTCTAGAGAACAAGAAGGAAGAGATGGAAGGTACTCTGGTTACTGCCTTTCATGGTACATAGGATGAAGATTACTAAGTAATTGAAAGTGGTTGCTCAAATCATATGATTGGAGATAAAAGTAAGTTCACTAAACTTGAAAAGTATGATGGAGGATCAGTCATGTTTGGAGATGATTGTGGTGCAAATACTATTGGAAAGGGATCAATTATTTTTGGTGAAAAACACAGTACTGATGATGTCTATTATGTTAAGGGCTTAAGGAATAATCTTTTGAGTGTTGGAAAAATGTGTAGCAAAGGATTCAAGCTTGTGTTTTAGGGTAACACTTGCGAGATTAGAAAAGGCTCTGAAACTGTGGTTGTTGTAGAAGAACATATGGAAACATTTATTAGCTTAGGGGTGTTGATGGTCAAGGCCTTGTATCTCAAGTTAATGAAATTTGGCTATGGAACCAGAGGATGGGACATGTAAACTTTGATAATTTAATCAAGATTAGTTCAAGAGAGGTTGTCGAGGATTTTCCTAAAATCACAAAGCCTACCAATACTATTTTTAGAAGTTGTCAGTTGGTAAAAAAAACAAGATGTAGTTTTAAAGGAAAGGAGAAATTATTTTCTAGAATACTAGAGTTGGTTCATACAGACCTTTATGGTCCCATAACAATAGGAATTCTTAATGGTGATAGGTATTTTATGCTATTGATTGATGATTATTATAGAATTACATGGCTTACATTTCTTAAGGAGAAAGATCAAGCTCTGGATAGATTCAAAGTGTTCAAGGTGAGGGTAGAGAATGAAGTGAACCTGAAAATAAAATGCTTAAGGTTTGATAGAAGTACAAAATTCACTTCCAATGAGTTTAATACATTTTTTCAGCTCCTAGAACTCCTCAGCAGAATGGAGTCTTTGAGAGGAAGACTTAGACTATTCCAGAGGTTGCAAGAACTATGATGAAAGAAGCACATGTTATAGCTGTGAAAAGGATATTCAAATATCTAGAAGGCACTTTGGATTATGGCCTTTGGTATCCTAAGGATACTGATTTCACCTTGAGTGCTTAAACTGATGTAAATTGGGCTGGTTGTGTGGATGATCAAAAGAGTACAAGTAGTGGTGCATTCTTTCTTGGAGGAAGATTGGTTTAATGGCTAAGCAAGAAACATGATTATGTTTCTTTATCCACTGCAAAGGCTAAGTATATTACAGCAACTTCTTGTTGCACATAGGTTTTATGGATGAAGAAAACTTTCAAGGATATAGGAGTGATATGTGATGAGCCTATCCTTATCCTCTATTCAATAATACAAGTGCTATAAAAATTTCAAAGATTCTGGTAATGCATTCAAGCACAAAACATATATCTATCAGATATTATTTCTTAAGAGAGAAGGTATTGGAGAATGATGTTAGATTGTAATATGTTCCTATAAAGGATAAAATTGTTGATATATTTACTGAGGCTCTTGTGAAGGATACTTTTGAGTATCTCAGGGAGAAGTTGGGGGTTATTGCCCCTCCTTCTTTGAACTAGGTGCACATGGAGGTGCATTAGTCTAGTGGATCTACAAATTTTTCATTTATCTAGACTGATAATTAGGGTCTACTCCACAAGGGGAGTAGGAAGTATCATTTTCGCAGTATAAGATGTGTGGGTGCACTCCTAAGGGGGAGAGATTAGAGCTACATATGGTTGAAGAATTATGCAATCCTTTTTGTTCTTTTCCATGGATGTCAAAGGGGGAGAGAGAGTCATGTGAAAAATAGTGAAAGAAAAAGGGGAGAGAAAGTCATGTGCAAGAAATGTTATATATGCTATCTAATCATAAAAAATAAAGGAGAGTGCATTAATGGAATGGATGTTGTCTTTAGTGGTTTCTCACATCATTTGTTTCCATCAATGACAAAGGGGGAGATTGTTACAAGTATGAATGAGTATGGTTGTGTTGTCATTAATGTTGTCATTGATGCCAACACAATGCAGGTTGTTTCAAAAAAGGAATCAAGTGATTATATTTTGCGTAGGTATAGTTAAGATACTGTTGAGATGTTGTAAGTACATGGAGCTATCTTTATGGTGTTGTAGGTGTGCTGATATGATGAGTTACCAAGTGCTTTTGAGAAATAGTGAAGTCATAGTTGTGTGTATGTTCAGAATGTGCTCCACATTTCTTTTGTGTTGATCCTATCCTTGTGTGGATCTGAAGTGTTTTTTATGGGCATCATTGGGTGATATATCCTAGATTGTAGCTTCTAGTTTGATGAAGTATGAAAGTTTTGTTTAGTGGTGTATGAACTGGTTTGGCAGAGTTGGTTATCTATGGACTAGGAGAAATGTTTCTTCTTTATAGCCCTCTTCTTGTTTGTTTTTTCTCTTGTAGATATGGTAGAAGGCTTGTATTGATGGTATCTTTGTTCTAACAAAGGCATTCATGGTTTGGTGCTCTAGAAGATGAGTTTCAAGGTTCCTATGAGTGTCTATACAGTCCATATAGACTGATGAGAAGTGCTCTGAGTATGAAGATTATTGCAGCAGATGTGGATGAATCTGAAGGTATCAAAGTTGTGTTCTAGTGTTTTGTGAAGCATGTTATTTGGATTGCATGTTCTCTTATTGTTGATGAAGTGTGTACTTCAAAGCTCATTTTTGTTTTCATTAGCTTTGGTCGACCTAGTGTCTACATGTTATGTGAAGGATAAGTAACAATTGAGGAAGTGTGTGATTGATCTGAGATGTTTTTGGTCTTGGTTAAGTGTTGGTTTGGTCCGCTCTCATTATCTTCCACTGCGGGAATTTTGAGTTTTCGACCTAATTTGAATTTGTAAAATGAAGTGTGTGTAGCCAACCTTGGAGAAATTTTCTAAGGTTCAAGATGGTATATATAAGAGTTGAGATGTTATGGATCGAGGTATCAAATATGCCACAAGTGTGAGAAGAAAGAGTGTGTGAAAGTGAATTAAGGAAGCAATACTTTACTATGTTAGATTCCTGAATTTAGTGAGCTGATGGTTTTTGCAATCTTCTGATCAAGGATACAGATGTGTGTAATTTGTTGTGGTTGATTTTTTTGTTATCTTTTGTACCTATAGACAGTGACCCTCCCTTTTGGATAGTGATTCCTATCTTTAGGCAATGAGCCTTGTATCCGAATAGTGAATCCTTCATGGGAAGTGAGCCCTTTGGCAGTGATCCTCTTTGTAATCAGTTTTGGAATTACTTTATATTGTGAGTTAATCCTCACTGTGGTTTTTCCCTTATTGGGTTTTCAACGTAAATATGGTGTCTCTTGTGTTGATATTGCTTTTTGTTATCTAAATTTCATATTCATACTTAATAACAGAATAATGTGGATGTGAAGTTGATATTTGTTTAAGATTGAGTTTGTGATTGGTGACAACTAATTCACCCTTCCTCTTGGTTGTCTTGCACCTTTCAACAACTGGTATGAGAGCTTTGGTTCCTCAGATAAGAGATTAACCACTTGAGGTAGATTTGATGATGCATAAATTAGCAATCCCTATGTTTGATGGATCTGACTATAGTGGCTAGAAAGTGCAGATGGGAGGTTATTTGATCTCTCTTGGTTGTACAATACTTGGAAAGCTATTGAGACAAAGTATGTTGCACCAGCAAGTGATCCTTCTTTTGCAAATGATATTTTTTCCTATGAGGAAAATGAAAAAGCAAGGTATGCAATGTAACTTCCCGTCACGAACCCCAAAGGACAACAACACAATAATTATAGCACAATTTTTTTTTAAAGTTAATAAAACATACATGTAATACACATTAAGTCATAACATGAATTTCATTTAAATAGATTCATTAACACATACATCCCTTGGGGTACACGGAGAGTCATTATGCGACTTAGATCCATACAACAGCAATAAAGAATAAACCCAAAGATATAAAGTAAACAATAACAACTATAACACATACATGAAAAATTCATTGATAAGAAACCATCTGTGTACATAAATACCACATATGCAAAATTAACTTAACACATTGAATAACAACTGCCATGGCCAATTTCCACACAGAGATTAACATTACATTACAGTACAATGTTCAAGAAGTACAATGATACAAAAGTGTTTCCAATCATGAGCGGAAACCATACAACAAGATAACATGATGCACAATATCATAGCTGGCTCCAAGACGGATACAACTCTGGTTGTTGCAACAGCAAATCCGCACCTCTCGATCCTTGACTGGGGACCCAATGGGGTGCTTAGCACGTTCCACCCGACCATGTGAGTCCGAAGACCCACCCCCCGTGCTAGGAGCTAACAAGAAAGAGACCTCAACCAAGAACATCCAACCAGGGAACCACAAGACTCAACATCATACAAAGTATCATAACACTCAAGGAATTACAAAGACATAATCAACCACATCCAAGAGTCAACATAATAACTTAAAGTCATAAGTCTCATCACATAAATCAAAGCAATGACCAGTAAACAAGTAGCCAAAGGATGATCATGATACACTTCCAAATCAAACTGAATTAATAAATGAAATACAATTCCAGATTGCAATTAACAATACAATAACATCACATCACAGTACCATAAGGGTACAAGGTCATAAGTCAAATATCAATGAGATCATACAAGACCACAAAGTACACCAAAGATAAAATAGGGTAAAACCATAAATCATTTCAAACAACTATGTTTCATCAAATCAAGACAAAGAACCACTTCCAGAGGATTTCCAAAGTAGCAACATAAGAAGGAGCGTTAGAGGAGAGTGTCATCGCATGGCTTAACATGGATTCTCCAGGCTACCTATTGCAAGGTACCGCCTCCATCTACTGACGGATTATCCAGGCAACCAAGCACTAGGAACCGCCTCCATCTATGGTTATCCAGGCTACCTATCTCAAGGAACCGCTCCATAGGGTTGCTCATGTGGAACCATTAACCTTTCGTGAAGACAAGGCAATGATCTTGCCAACCATGGCCTTCTCAATCCCCTTTAGTCTGTGGTAGCACTAAAAGGCGGATGAGGCATCAATTATATTTTTAATGTGATTCTACCCACCCCCTAGTTAATTACTTAGGTTTTCACTTATTAATCACACTCTAACGAGGGCTATCCTGGTGCCCCTTTGTGCACTGACCACCCACTTAGAGCCACTCTCTCTCTAGACACTCAAAACATAAAAACCAAAATCCAAGGGTTGTACCACATAACAACAACATTAGGTCACAACAGAAAAACACGTGAGGCATTACTCATCTCGCTATAAACACCTAATCAAGGTCTCAACAATTCCCCGTACAACCCTTTTAAAATCATGATACCAAAACACTTGCCACATAAAGAGAGAACATCAACTGTCAATCATCACAAGCCTCTGGAAGCCATAAAAACGACAATCCACAAATGAGGGTAAAAATGAAGCAATACAGTCCCAACCCAAAACTTAACATATGGAAATCTCCTCAACCAAAAGGACTCAAGCGGCGACCAAAATAATAAGGATCCATCAACCTCATTTATTAATCAAATATGAACTCAATGAATAAAATCACCTATGAAAACCAAACAGCTCAAAAGATACATCGAAAAAATTCATCGTAACAATCCTCAAACACGGGGATACACTTAATGAATAACGATAAACAAACAAACACTTTCTATCCATCCGCAAGGACCAAAATCTAATCACAACCTTATGACACAAAAGAGCTCCATCCATAAACAAAACTCAAATAAAATAAAATAAAAATACATAATCATCATGATACAAATCAAACGGCTCAAACCATCAAATCAATCATGAAACAAGTAAGCATCCTTAAAAAGAATTTACGAAGAAGGGAATAAGGAGATAGTCATCATTTAGAAAATCATCTATTTTACACAAACCCTACATTTATCCAAATATAAACAATCAACTCTTACTCCTTGTTACCAAATAACACTATGCTAACCAAGAAATTCAGCATATCCCTATCTACTTCATAAACTTATAAATATAAAACAATCACACTAATATTCACGTCACACAATTACATGAATAAATGTTTATACAAAAATGTTCATTTCACATAACAATTCCTAGGTCTTAAAAATAATATGAAAGATTCCATTACAGATTGCCAAGAGTATCCATTAGCCAAACATAATCAACCTATGAGGAACACTATCTTAAAACACTTACAATGAACCGGCCATCGAGACATCTCCATAAATATCCCATAAACCAAAAACTTATAATAATTCATACAACCACAACAACAATGCTCTAAATTTTATTTTCCACAAATACTCTCATAATAAAATTCGCAATTGATCTTGATATTGTTAAAATGCAAGGAGGATATGACAATAGACTCGACAAGGTCCACAAACCAAACACCTTAGACAAAACAATACACTAGTATCCGATACACTCATGACATCATCATATGCCGACAAATCACCTCATTATATATCTATCAAGGGAATTCCCATGTATTAACTCAGAATAGTCTAATTTAACGTATTTAATCACATCTTACAATTTTACGAAGTTTAAAAGTAAATAACTCAATTTCTCCTAATTAAGTTTCATGCTTAAAATATTTCTCTTAAAATAATACTTTAATAAATATAATATTTAATTACTTATAAATTGAAATATAATTTCCATTTATCCTAACTCACTACTAATATAAACTACAACATTTCTTAACTGAGATTGAACACTTTTAAAATAATTGAAATCTCTCGGTAATGTGAATAGTATTATGTGTTAGAAACTATTTATAATAGAAATCCATTTTTACATGAAAAAGGAGCTAGGAAAGGCAGAGATTGAGAAAGAAATCAAGGGGATTACTTTAACCTTTAAAATTCTCTAGTTAAGGCCAAGCACTGAAGCTGAGACAGATTGACAATGAAATCAGAGATTATTTAAATCTATACACACTACCATGCTCAAGTGCGCTGCTGTGACAGGCTATAAATGACATCAGAGAGATTATTTAAATTTCTACACCGTTGCAAGTCTAAAAGTTACAGCTATTATGGTTTGCCAATGGTTTCAGGGAGATTGTTTAATCTCAGCTCCAATGTCACCACAGCAGCAGGTTGCCAAGTATATTAGATAGTGACTATTGGAATTTGGAATACCGCCATCTACTTGCATTGTTATCAAATCTAAAATGATATTCACCAGTTTGAAAGGAAGGAGAAAGGTGAGGTCAATCCAATCAATGCATTGTATGGTTCGCATAACTTCTTAGGAGCCACGGTATATATATAAGGAGAAGGCAATATTATTATGTTTGAAATAATTAATACTGCGAGTAAAGTCAAATGATTTGAAGAATGGGAAAGATATTAACAACCCAAGACCGAATAGAGGTAATACCCCCGCTACTGCTTCCTATTACACTTGATACCCCAAGACTAGGATCATGCTAATGTTTCAGCATCAGAGCTTATTTTCTTGTATATCAAAAAAGGAATTGTTTTAATCAAAAGAAACCTTCAAAATTGAATTCAACCTGAGATCAAGAATAATGAAGGAGAACGAATTCCAGTTCAAGGAAAGAAGGCCATTAAGCTGACTAAAGATTGAAAGGGATCCAAAGAATTGGGCTAAGGAAGCGGAAACTTAGGTTCAAAACCGCACAAGACACCAATACTACTTAATTCTCAGTAACTGAATCAGACCCCAATTAAAGTGTAACATCACACATCTCACATAAACTTCGGTGTCCTTTGATACCCGATGACTCAACATATACGTTTTTAAACATAAGATGCTGTGAATGAACTTGCTAAGCACAGGAGCATAACAATAGGAGAGTTGGTTGTAAGAGAGTATATTCTGAGAGATGAGAACCGTTTCAATCATCTTAAACAGATACAAAAATTTTGCGGAGAATATTGGTGATGCTAAATGGAACAATCTAAACAGAAATAGGCTCGCACTATTCTAATGTGCGCTATAACAGATATCAAGTAATAATGAAGGGGCGTCCATCAAGCAATACAACAAGATAGACACTATGTGAAAGTCTTATAATGTTTCCAAATCAACTTCAGGCTTACGGCGGCAACAAGAAAAAAAATGCTATTGAGAAGAAATTAGAGAGATTGTTTAATTGACATTATGGTCTCACAAACAACAGTGGAAATGAAACCACAGTCCAAGACTCCAAGGCGATACAAGCAGTGAAGAGGAGGCGAGTTTCCAGAGACGCACTAAAGTTTGAAGTTTGGAAATTAACCTTGACAATATTTATTTTCAAGTGCAGCAACTGCGAAAAAGAGGAATTGTGACAGCCAAGGAAACAAATTTATAGGAGAAACCAAGGAGCCAAGGAAATATCCTTAACAACTATTATCTGGATGTTGCGGATACAGATTTAGTTTGCAGGGAAGTTATATACAAGCAGTTGCATCTAATTCCTTTTCATTGCAGAACCAGACATAAAAATCATTCAAAACCTTTGCTTTTAAGGTGTAACATATAATTATAGAGAAGATCATACTTATCTTATGGTGTCGATGGTGGGAATGGACTATGATAGAAGCGATGCTCCAACACAGGTGACCTGAGCCCTCACTGTGCAAGAAGGATTTGCAGATAGCCGCCTTATCAAAATAATAATCAAATTCTCCTGAGATATCCTAATGTCCATCCCCCTTCACCTTCTTTGCCAACATCCCAAAAATACTACCGAAGGAGCCCCTTCAATTCCTAACTGAATGCCTTTCCACCTTCCCCATAACCGAATCTTGAAATAGAGATCGTATTCCTTTTCATGTTTATTATTTATTTCACAAAGGAATAATAATAAAAGAAAATCTTATATGAAATATTTTATCCTCCGAAAATAATAATAAGGAAGTCATTAAATTTTGTTTATTGCACTATTATTCATTATTTCCATAATCATTTATTTATTTACTTATAATATTTAGGTTTGATTTATTTAATTCATTTTAAACATTCATAATATTTTATTAGAATTTATTTCGTCACATTGTTTACCATATTAACATTATTATCTTCACAAGATAATTAACTTATCAATTATAATTAGGTACCAAACTTTTAATGGCTTTTCTCGTTTTTACCTTCATTCAAACTTAAGTAAAATTTTAATATTTAATCCTCTCTAATATTTTCTCACTTTTAAATTTATTAATCGAATTTAATCATTAAATGATAATTACCTTTCCTCATTTAATCTAATTACTTTAAATAACAAACTCCCAAAGATAATTCAATTAATTTTTATTATTGAATCTAATTCTTTATTTAATTCTAGATAAGGAAAGTAATTGTATAATTAAATTGACTTTATTAATCAAATCCAAGCATAATATTAGTGTTATCTCATAACCTTAAAATTAAATTAAATAATAAAATCACCACATCATCATGACATTACCAACAACAACTTACCTAACATCAATGACGACTGAAACGGAGGGCACTACATGCAATCTATAGTGATTTATCTAAGATAGAGTAAACAAACATTATTTCTCTGGACACTGCTTATGAAGTTTGGAAAAAGTTGGAAGATATCTATGATGGAAATGATAGAGTGAAATTTTAAAAGAAGCTAACAGCTAAGCGCATATACGATAACTTGCAAATGGAAGAAGGTGAAGATATTGCAAGCTATTTTTAGAGGATTGATATTGTAGTGAATGAAGTGAAAAATCAAGGTGGTACTTTGGTAGATGAAAATGTAATGGAGAATATTTTGATGACTCTACCAGTGAGTTACATCGATAAGGTCTCAAGTATTGAAGAAGTGTATGATACTAAGAAGTTTATTAAAGAAAAGATATTTGACACCTTGACTACATTTGAGATGAGGAAGTTTGGAAAGTAAAAGGAGCATACAGAATCAGCCTTTAAAGCAACAAAGAGAGAAGATGATCCAGATAGTGATGGTTCAGATGAGTTGGAAGAAAAATTTACAAGGATGTTGAAGAAAGACCTACTGGTAAGTACAAAGGTATGTTTCCCTTTAAATGTTTCAGTTTTGGAAATGTTTGTCACTATGCTTCAAGATGTCCAAATAGAGTTGTACACAAGTAGAACAGAGACAATAAAGACAAAAGGATAAGAAGTTCAAGAAATTGTATTATGTTAGAGAAGATGTTGGTATTTCCAATGATGAATTTTATTTTGAGGGTAATGATGATGAATGCTTGTTTCTATCCTTAGAGAATAAATCAATATCTACTAACTCTAGAATATGTGCAAGGGAAAGTGGTCTGGAGAACAAGAAAGAAGAGATGGAAGGTACTCTAGTTACTACCTTTCGTACTAGATAGGATTAAGATTACTGGGTAATTGACAATAGTTGTTCAAACCATACGACAAGAGATAAAAGTAAGTTTACTAAACTTGAAAATTATGATGGAGGATTAGTCATGTTTGGAGATGATTTTGGTGCAAATATTGTTGGAAAAGGATCAATTAGTTTTGATGGAAAACATAGTATTGATGATGTCTATTATGTTAAGGGATTAAGACATAATCTTTTGAGTGTTGGAAAAATGTGTAGCAAAGGATTCAAGTTTGTGTTTTAGGATAACACTTGTGAGATCAAAAAAGGGTCCAAAACTGTGGTTGTTGTAGGAAGAAGAGCATATGGAAACATTTATCAGCTTAAGGGTGTTGATGGTCAGTGCCTTGTATCTCAAGTTAATGAAAGTTTGCTATGGAACTAGAGGATGGCACATGTAAACTTTGATAATTTGATCAGGATTAGTTCAAGAGAGGTTATCCAGGATCTTCCTAAAATAAAAAAGACTACCAATCCTATTTGCAAAAAAAATCAGTTGGGAAAACAAACAAGATACGGTTTTAAAGGAAAGGAGCAATCATCTAGTAGAATGCTAGAGGTGGTTCATACAGACCTCTATGGTCCCACAACAACAAGAAGTCTTAATGGTGACAGGTATTTTATGCTCTTTATTAATGATTATTCAAGAATGACATGGGTTACTTTTCTTTGGGAGAAAGCTCAGGTTCTAGATAGATTCAAAATGTTCAAGGTGAGAGTAGAGAATGAAGCAAACCTAAAAATAAAAAGTTTAAGGTCTAATAGAGGTGGAGAATTCACTTCCAGTGAGTTTAATACATTTTGTGAAGAGCACCTTATAAAGAGACATTTTTTCTGCTCCTATAACTCCTCAACAAAATGGAGTTGTTGTGAGGAAGAACTAAATTGTTCAGGATGTTGCAAGAACTATGATGAAAGAAGCACACATTACAGTTGTGAAAAGGATATTTAGATATCTAAAAGGAACTCTAGATTATGGCTTGTGGTATCCTAAGGATGATGATTTCACCTTGAGTGCTTACACTAATGTAGATTGGGTTGGTTGTGTGGATGATCGGAAGAGTACAAGTGGTGGTGCATTCTTTCTTGGAGGAAGATTGGATTCATGGCTAAGCAAGAAACATAATTCAGTTTCTTTATCCATTGCAGAGGCTAAGTATATTGCATTAACATCTTGTTGCACACAGGTTTTATGGATGAAACAAACTTTGAAGGTTATATGAGTGATATGTGATGAGCCTATCCCTATCTTCTATGATAATACAAGTTCGATAAACATTTCAAAGAATATGGTAATGCATTCAATGACAAAACATATATCTATTAGATATCGGTTCTTAAAATAGAAGATATTGGAGAATGAGGTTAGATCAGAATATATGCCTACAAAGGATCAATTGTTGATATATTTACTAAGTCTCTTCTAAAGGATACTTTTGAGTATCTCAGGGGGAATTTGGGGGTTACTACCACCCCTTCTTTGAACTAGGTGCACATGGAGGTGCATTAGTCTAGTGGATCTACAAATTCTCCATTTATCTAGACTCATGATTAGGGTCTACTCTGTAGGGGGAGTAGGAAGTATCATTGTTGTAGTATGAGATGTGTGGGTGCACTCCTAAGGGGGAGTATTAAGAGCTACATATGGTTGAATAATTATGCAAGTGTTTTTGTTATTTTCCATTGATTTCAAATGGGGAGAGAGAGTCATGTGAAAAATAGTGAAAGAAAAAGGGGAGAGAAAGTTATGTGTAGGAAAAGTTATGTAGGCTATCTAATCATAAAAACTAAAGGAGAGTGCAGGAATGGAATGGATATTTTCTTTGGTGGTTTTTCACATCATGTGTTTCCATCAATGAAAAAGGGGGAAATTGTTGTAAGTATGGATGAGTATGATGGTGTTGTCATTAATGTTGGCATTGATGTCAACATAGTATAGGTTGTTGTAGATAAAGGAATCAAGTGATTGTAGGTTGTGCATGTATAGTTGAGATACTATTGAGATGTTGTGAGTACATGGAGCTATCTTTATGGTGTTGCAGGTGTACTGATATGATGAGTTACCAAGTGCTTTTGATAAATAGTTAAGTCAGATTTGTGTGTATGTTCATAAAATGCTCTGGTTTGTGCTCTGCATTTCTTCTGTGTTGATCATATGCTTGTATGGATTTGAAGTGTTGTTTATGGGAACCATTGGACTATATATCCTAGATTGTAGCTTTTGGTTTGATGAAGTATGAAAGTTGTGTTCACCGGTGTGTGAACTGGTTTGGAAGAGTTGGTTATCTGTGGATTGGGAGAAATGTTTCTACTCTGCTTGGTTTGTTTCTGGTTTTGCAAATCTAGTAGAAGGATTGTATTGATGGTATCCATTTTTTGATAAAGGCGTTTGTGGTTTTTGTTGGAAGAATAAATAAATTCCATCTATATGTTGTCATTGATGTCACCATGTTGTCAGATTGTTCTGGTACCCTAAACCAATATGCAAAATAGGTTTACTTCCTTTGGTCGTAGATCCAATATTTTGGTATATCATCAGGTATGTTGATCTGTAGTTTGGTGGCTAGTGATTACTATGGCTTGCAGTTTTGTGAAATTGTTTATGGATGTTGGGAGCACATACATTCAATATTTCATGTAATCATATGCTTGTATGGTGTATCGTCCTTATTCTGTTGATTACTTTTTGCAATGAAGTCTATCTCTAGTCGACTTCATCGATAATTGGAATTATGGAGAACCAATTTTGTTACGTGGATATATGTCTGATCTATCTTAGTTCTATGCCAACATGATGTATCATGTTGTGTGGTTGAATTTATTTTTGAAATATTTTGAGAATGCTTGAAGTCGATAGGTTTATATTTTTAATAAATAAGAATTGCATCTAATAAGGCTAACCTAATTGATTCTTGTGGTTAAATCGAGTATATATGTTGGATAGTTTTGAATATTGTGTGTGTGTGATTAGTGATTGAAATGAATGGTTGGTGAAGTGAATGAAAAAGTTAAGAAGAGAAAAATGATGAAGTGTGTTAGGTTAGTATATTGAGCATCACTAGAACTGCATCAACACTTGTAGGTGCACTCTTTCAGTTCATTTTAGCTATGAAGCCTACTTTTGTTTTGTAAAATATTTGTAGGTAGTGAGCCTCCCTGTTAGATAGTGAGTCCTTTCTGTAAGCAATGAGATTTTGTATCCAAATAGTGAGTCCTTGTTAGGGCAGTGAGCCCTAGGTAGTGAGCCTTATATATTTGATTTTGCTATCTCTATATATTGTGAGTTAATCCTCATCATGGTTTTTCCCTCATTGGGTTTTCCATGTAAAAAAATTGGTGTCTATTGTGTTGATTCTACTTTATGTTATTTTTGTTTCATGTTCATACTTAATAAAAAAATAGTGTGGTTGTGGAATTGATAAGTGTTGAAGTTTTAAGTTTGATTTTTTGTGACAATTGATTCACCCCCCTCCTCTTAGTTGTCCTGCACCTTTTTAACAATTGGTATCAGATCTTTGGTTCCTAGGTGAAGAGCTTAACCGCTTGAGGAGGATCCTGAATATTGTTTAAATGGATGATAAATAAAAACTTTAGAATGCACTTGAGGATCTTGATAAAGTTGAAAATAAAAAAAAAAGACCTAAAGGAAAATATTGATGATGCAAATGAATGTGTCCAAAAGCTAAAAGAACAATTAAAGAAATTCAAGGAAAGACACAAAGAAGTGAGTGAAAAAAAAAAACAAGAGATCATTGGATTAAAGGTTCTTGTAGAAGAAAAGAAGAGGATTGAAGGATGTATGAATACAATGGTGAAAAACAAGTCTGATGAATGCTCTAGACTTGAACAAGAGAAGGAAAAAATCTGTGAGAATAATTTCATATCTAGCTCTAATAAGCTTGAAGAATTTCTTGCAGGATAGAAACCAAGTAAAGACAAAGGCAGCTTGAGAAGTGATACCAGTAAAAGTTCCAAAGATGTGTAGAATATAGTGAACAATCAAAAGATTTAGGACAAAGGGAAGCAGAAAAGAAATTCAAGAAACTTTGTAAGGAAACCACCTATGAGATAGCCTAATGCACAAAGATATCCTTCTTTCAATGGTGTCTATTTTTCATGCAACAAATATGGTCACAGAGCAATAGAATCTAGTAGGATGAATCAAACCTCTACTTTCTTTTCTAGACAATTTTTTTCATGTAAGAAGTTTGGACATAAAGCTATTGAATGATCTCAAGTGACAATGATCAGTCAGATGATGATGAACTTGTTTCATGGAAGTAGAATGAATCAATCCTTTAATGGCTACTGCTATACCTGTAACAAATTTGGACACAGGACAAATCAATGTAGATCAGAAGTAATGGAGGTTAGGCTAATCATAATTTTTTGATCACTTGTGCTCTTGAGAAATTTGAAGAACTACTCGGAAGAAATTCTAAAGTGATCTTCAAGTAGTTTGAAGCAATTTGAAATGGAATTCAAAGAAATTATCATAGGTAATCAGGAATCATTTCTCATCTTGCAAAAGCGAAGAAAGAAAATGAAGAAGTATCGATTAATCAATGAAAATGGATAGAGGATCAAGCAACATCATTCCAATGAAGTTGAAAGGAGTTGAATTGGAAGAATTTGATCATATGAAGATGAAAGAAATGGAACTAGGGCTAAAGGAAAATGAATTATAGAGCATAAAAACCCTCGGTATGGACTTATCAAGAGAATTTTTTGTGGTTTGCAGATAAATATTTCATTTTGTTCTTGTTAAATTGATTCAAGAATAGCAGCATAATGTTGGAAAAACCCTACCTAATTATGAAGGATGTGATCAAAGCGATTACTGGCTTATGCAGTATTAGGGATATTCCTAGAAAGAAAACCGTGAAATATAAAGATGTGGAGGAACTTACTAGCATTGATAGAGACCCTCGAGCTCTATTGATAAACACACTTATGGATTCGGTTGTAAGGTATGTTGCATACGATGTTTCTTATAAAATATATTTCAGAAATCGTGAAGGCTCGACTTTGGCTATTACGGTACATATTGCACACATGATGGTTAAGGAAAATAGGCAGTTTGATTTATGTAGCCTATTACTTGAAAAAAAATTTGAGAATTTTTGAATGTCACTGGTTGAAGGTTATCCCTTTCGGTTTGGATATTTACTTGTGTGCTTGGTTCTTTACTTTTTGAACTCACTACTGGGAATAGAAAATGTTGTGTGGGAATCTGGTATTCCTATTGGGAAGCAAGTCTAAAAATACCTTGAATCATTGGTAGATTTAATGTAAGTGTGTGCAGATCATATTTCACATCCTTAAGGAAAAATATTTGCTTCGATATGTCTATACTGAGTCAATCTAAAGTGGGTTCATCATCTAGTAAAATAGAATTGGAAGTTGTCATTACTGATTCCCCTCCAAAATCGAAGAAAAGAAAAGCTATAACTGAAGATATCGTTGTCATTTCAGAAGAAAAGGAAAAAGAATCTCTAAGTGGATCCAAATCCCCTAATCCAGATGACATCCAGTCTATGTTGGTTAAAGGAAAGATGAAGAAAATTGGAAAGTTATGGAATGCAGCCTCTCTTATTGATAGACTCAAGATTGATGACACTCTAGTAGAGTATCTACTTCGAAAAGGTATTGATGTATCAATTGATTCTAACTCCTTGCCAAAAAAATTAGTTGAATTTGTTGAAGAAAGAATGTTGCTTGAAGGTCTAGAAGGATGCAAGTTGGAAGCTTTGGTTGAAAAGAGATGTACTAAAGCTAAGCTGAGATTATCCAAACTTATTATGGAAACAAAGAAATGCATCAAAGAAATATCATGCATCTACAAATATTATCTTTGATGGCCTGCTGTGGTAAACAATTTTACAAGTAGGATTGAAGCAATTGAATATGGAGTAAACAACATTGGAAAGAACTTTGATAACTTTGAAGACAAAGAAGGGAAACAAAGGCTAAGAGTTGTTTAATTGCAAGTTGAACTGATTATTGTATAGAGAAAAAGAGATGTTACGGTGAAAACTTTTTGGCTCCTTAAGGAGATTGTTGAGGTCTAGTTAAACCATCTTTTTGGAATACTTACTGATGCAGAAGATTGTGCAAGATAGTGCTCTTCTATAGATTGGTCATCTTCTTTTACTCTATTGACTCTATTAGAAAGCATGTGCACAAGAATGGATACAGCTATATTTAACTAGAAGAAGTTATATCTAGTTATCAAAGAAAGATACAAGAAGGTGTTTCAAGTGAAGAATGTCATTTTTACTTGAATTCTGAATATTTAAAAATTTTTTGGATGGCTAGAAGTTTTTGGAAGAATTGGAATCATTTTGAAATTTTGGATGTCACCATGTTTACATGTTTTTGGTTGCCCTTTTCCATTGATGTCAAAGGGGGAGAGAGTTAGAGTATAAATTTATGGGGAGATTTTTTGGGAAGTTGGAAGAGATTGAAGGAGAGCTTTTGAATACTTTTGCACATGTTTCCATCAATGACAAAGGGGGAGATTGTTGGAAGAATGAAGAAAGTTTGTTTGTATGTTGTCATTGATGTCAACATGTTGTCAGATTGGTCTGGTACCCTGAACTGATGTGTAGAAGAGGTTTACTTCCTTCGATAGTAGATCTAGTATTTTGGCACATCCTCTGGTATGTTGATCAATAGTTTGGTGGCTAGTAATTATTGTGGCTTGCGGTTTTGGGAAATGGTTTATGGATGTTGGGAGCACATACATTCAATATTTCATGTAGTTAGATGCTCATATGTTGTATGGCATTATTCTATTGATTGCTTTTTGCAATGAATTCTATCTCTGGTTGACTTCATTGATAATTGGTGTTATGGAGAATCAATTTTGTTACGCGGATATATGTGTAACCTATCTTAGGTCTAGGCCGATGTGATGTAGTGTGTTGAATGGTTGAATTATTTTTTGAAATATTTTGAGAATGCTTGAAACCAATAGGTTGATATTTTTAATAAATAAGAATTGCATCTAATTAGGTTGACCTAATTGATGCTTGTGGTTAGATCGATTATATATCTTGGATAGTTTTGAATATTGTTTGTGTGTGATTAGTGACAAAAATGAATGGTTTGTGAAGTGAATGTGAAATTGAAGAAGAGAAAAATGATGAAGTGTGTTGGGTACATATATTGAGCATCACTAGAACTCCATCAACACTTATAGATGCACTCTTTTAGTTTATTTTAGTTGTGAAGCCCACTTTTCTTTTGTAAAATTTTTGTAGGCAGTGAGCCTCCCTGTAGGACAGTGAGTCCTTTCTGTAAGAAGTGAGATTTTGTATCTAGATAGTGAGTCCTTTTCAGGGTAGTGAGCCCTTTGCAATGAGCCTTATATATTTAGTTTTCCTATCTCTATATATTGTGAGTGAATCTTCACCATGGTTTTTTCCTCATTGGGTTTTCCACATAAAAATCTAGTGTCTACTATGTTGATTCTACTTTTTGTTATTTGTGTTTCATCACAATAATAATAGAATAGTGTGGTTGTGGAATTGATAGGTGTTGAATTTTTAATTTTTAATTTTTGTGACAATTGATTCACCCCCTCTCAGTTTTCTTGCACCTTTTTAATAGTTTGGTGCTCCGGAAGATGAGTTTTGAGTTCTTTTGTGTGTCTATACAATCCAGATGGACTAATGGGAAGTGTTCTAAGTATGAAGATTGTTGTAGCTAATGTGAATGAATCTGAAGGTATCCAAGATGTGTTCCAGTTTTTGGTGAAGCATGTTATGTGGTTTGCATGTTATCTTGTTGTTGAGGAAGCGTGTACTTCAAAGCTCATTTGTGTTTTCATTAGGTTTGGCCGACCTAGTGTCTACATGTCTTGTGAAGGATAAGTATCAATTAAGGAAGCATGCGATTTATCCAATATGTTGTTTTGGATCTTGGTTAAGTGTTGGTTTGGTCCGCTCTCATTCTCTTCCACTACGATAATGTTGAGTTGCCGACCTAATTTGAATTTGTAAAATGAAGCATGTGTAGCCAACCTAGGAGAAATTTTCTAAGGTTGAAGATGGTATATATACAAGTTGAGATGTTATGGATTAAGGTATCAGATATGCAACAAGTATTAGAACAAAGAGTGTACAAAAGTGAATTAAGATAGTAGTACTTTAATGTGTTAGATTCCTAAAAGCAATGAGCTGATGGTTTCTACAATCTTCTTATCAAGGCTGTAGATGTGTGTAATTTGTTGTGGTCAATTTTTCTGTTATCTTTTGTATCTATAGGCAGTGAGTCCTATCTATAGGAATTGAACCTTGTATCCGAACAATGAGTCCTTATTGGGCAGTGAGCCTCTTTGTAATCGGTTTTAGAGTTACTTTATATTGTTAGTTAATCCTTACCATGGTTTTTCCCTTATTGGGTTTTCCATGTAAATCTGGTGTCTCTTGTGTTGATATTTCTTTTTGTTATCTGCATTTCATTTTCATACTTAATAACAAAATAATGTGGATGTGAAGTTGATATTTGTTTGAAATTGAGTTTGTCATTGGTGACAACTGATTCACCCCCCCTCTCAATTTTCTTGCACCTTTCAATAGATTTTTAGCATTTAATTCAACCTTTGATCCATATCTTCCTCTCTAATTAAATTTCCTCCATTGAATATACTTTTGAATCCTCACCCTTGATTCAATCAAAAAATCCATAAATAGCTCCCAATTTAGATGAATTATCATTCACAAACCATTTTAGCACCCTTACTCTATCTAATTTCATACTCACCCTTAAGCTAATTGCATTTTTGGATCACCATTATTAACCAATTCAATCTTTTACATCAAATCAACTATGGATAAGGAAATTTGAGCAATCCAACATTCAACCTTCACTCAATTGCATTACATCCACAATGGGATTACACTAGTTTGCATCTTAGATAAATTCTTTATGCTTTTATTTCATGTTTAGTTGCTTTTGAATGAATCTTTCTTGAGTTGCAGGCTTAATTTCATTGAATATGGCTTTAGCTTGATTATTTTCTTGTTTCTTAGTTCAATTCATTTTTTTTTATCAATTCTCACCTAATTCACCTAATCGCTCTATTTAAGTAAAGAATGTCAATTTTTCAATTATAGTCAATATTTTCTCCTATTAAATGAATAAATAATTTTATTTGATTAATTCATCATCCTTCACACTAAGTTTTGTCTCTTTTGATTAAATGATGCAAATTATTTAACTAAATGTCATAAAACCCTACTTGATTAAATAATTTGACTATTTTTTAATTAAAGTTCTTAAATTCCTCCACTTACACAATTAAATTATTTCTTAAATTGTTTAATTGACTTTAATATTACTCCAATCATCCAAATAGCACAAGAATATTCTCATGGAATATTACCTTTTCAAATACAAATTTCTTCTTTGACATGGAAATATCTCCCACATGCTTCCTAAAATCAAGGGATTTGTTCCTCTCTCAAATATTTCAAGGACCTTTGATTAAAATCCTTGATCCATTTCATTGTGAATTGTCAACCCTTGAGCCAATATTTGATCCATGTCTTCATCTCTAATTCATTTTCCTCCATTAATTAGCCATTTTGAATCCTCACCCTTGATTCAATCCAAATATATATAAATGCCTCTCATTTTACATGAATTTTTTGCAAGGTGTGTGCCCTTGGTCTCCTTTTGTTATGCAGCACAACGCTCGGGTTCGTGACATGGCTTAACTACCTCTTGTCAATTCATTAACACTGTCACTTGTATTGAGAATTAAAAGGTTGATCTTTTGGTGCAACAACTATCTGTGCAACAATTGGTATCAAAGCCTGGGTCATGGGTTCAAACCCCTCACTTGTGTTGGGGGGATTGTTGCAAGGTGTGTTCCCATTGTCTCCTTGTGATGTGCAACACAATGCTTTAAGTTTGTGGCATGGCTTAACCGCCAATTGTGGATTGATAAACTCTAGTGGTTGTATCAAGCATTAAGAAGTTGATCTTTTGGTGCAATGACAACCATTTGTAAAATATAATTATTATTCACAAACCATTTAAGAACCCTTACTCTACCTAAATTCATACTCACCCTTAAGATAATTGCAATTTTGGATCACCATTATCAACCAATTGAAGATTTTGCATCAAATTCAACTATGGATAAGGAAATTTAAACAATCCAACATTCAACCTTCACTCAATTGCACTCAATCCACAATGGGATTGCCCTAGTTTTCATCTTAGATAGTTTAATTATGGTTTCATTCCATGTTTAATTGCTTTTGAATGAATCTTTCTTGAGTTGTAGGCTTATTTTAAATGAATATGAATTTAACTTGAACATTTGCGTGCTTGTTTAGTTCAATTCAGTTTTGTTTGATCATGTTAACTAACCATATGACTGTTTGTGGATGTTGGATGGATGCACTTATGTAAATTTTTTGTTGTATTTCATGATACTAGGATGGGAATGTTATCATGAATAGAAGTATAAGAATTTTATGGATATTGATTAGTATTTTATTGATATTGATTCAGTATTCCAGCAAACCTATGATTATTCAAGACTTTATTGGATATGTGATGAGATAGGATAGATGCTATTTCTTTTTCTCCTTGGATTAGGCTTAATTTCATCATAGTAATCCTTATTTTTGATATAGAAAATAGACATGATGTGCCAAGGTATGAAGAACCAAGATGATGTATCTAATAAATGGACTTTAACTTTACAAATAAATAGTCTAGTATCCTTATTCATACCGAACATATGGAAACCTCATTTGATCATGTGAAAGAATGAAACCATCAAAGTAAGGATACTAACACACAAAAGGTATGAAGAACTTGATATTTCCTAGCCATTATTTTACTTGAGACTACCCCCACACATGGAACACAAGTATTTTCCAAGGTTGTATTACAAGAATATCTAGAAACACAACTAAAGAAAGAAATGATATATAGCCCATTCCTTTATGTCTAAATTATTTTGTAGACATCATCGCTCGAGATCATCAGAATGGACCAATAAGATAAATCATTAGAAAAGATCAAAATAAATAAACAGCCCATGTTTTTCATATCCCTTGACAAAGGACATGTTTTAGGGTGATTTCCAATGATGATGTCCATTGTAGGAAAGATATATGCATAAGACATGATATTGGATGTTGATTGGTTAATTAATTATAACTATTTAATAGGCCACTGAAATGAATGTTAACCGAATTATTTCACCATGATCAAGACTTAAGATTTTACATTTAATTTTTTTTGTTTTGTTGATTGTTATACTTGTTTCCATTTTTGTTACCAAAGTTTGAAGATGACAATCAATTTATTATGTTTGAAAGTTTATTAAGAGTGAAAGCGAGATTACATGGGTGGTTTTTTTTTCTGAATTTTCTCAATGTTTTTCAATTTTTGAAATTTTCTAAAGTTATTTTTAGTATTTTGAGGTTGTTTGAATGTTTTCAGTTTTAAATATATTTGAGGGTGATTTGTATTTATGAAGATATTTTCTAAATGTTTTGATTTTTCCAAGATTTATACCAAGAGAAAGGGACCTAAGGAGAAAATACCTATGCCTTGAGGGATCATTAGAGATGCCCTTACCTACGTAACTATGTTGAAGCATCATAGTTTGATTGTTCGAAAGGGATATTAGTACATAATGGGTAATATTGTTTTGACTTTTTGATGCTTTAAACCATTTTATGATTTTTTATTTGATTTTGATTTTTTTGAATTTTTGGGAATGACATGGATGTGTTTGGAGTTTTGACAATGTTTCAATTTTTTTTGGATTTTGAAAATGTTATGGATGTTTTTGGAGTTCTAAAGATGTTATGAATGTTTTTGGAGATTTTTTGAAAATGTTAAGGATGTTTTTAGATTTTTGAAAATGATATGGATGTTTTTATATTTTTCAAAATGTTTCGAGTATTTTTGGATTTTGAGAATAACCTTAAGGGAATATACAAGAAACCAATCCAATGACATACCTGTATAAGAATATTCCCCCAATCTGATGTGATAGCCTACCTTGATATCGGTTGGACAAGTTGACCTTAGGAGAATGCCAAGTAGTACTAATAGGGATAGATACTAATTGAATACAAAGCTATGATATGAATGTGGATGGATGAAGGAATGAGAGGACAAATATATGGAAGATGATGCAATGGATGGAATGAATTGATTATTTTATTATGGGTGAAGGACAAGCAAAAGAGACTATGATATATTAGAGATGGTGCTTATTTACACAAGGAACCCATTTCCCAGGTTTTCACCAAGGTACTTTCCCAAAGTTCCATTGAAGTGGTTTTTGCTAGAGGATGATTTTCCTCTTTACTATTTTGGCCCTTTTTTTGGATTTTTGGATTTCAAAATAGCCCTCATGGGCTAGGAATAACACTTTTTGAGATGCATGTTGTTGATGGGTTCCTGTAAGGGTTCTCTTTCAGGAGTTTCTAGTTTATAGGCTCCTAAACCATAACTTGATGTGACAATGAAAGGCCCTAACCAATTTGGCTCAAACCTTCCCTTGCTATCTTGATCTAACATTTTCTTCTGATTTTCCTTAAGGAAAAGATCCCCTACCTAGAAGCATCGACCTTTGATATTTTTGTTGTAACTTCTTCTAAGTATATTCTAATAGGTTTGTAGGTGATTGAGTGCTTTGAGGTGATGTTCATCCACTAGTTCTAGTTCATTTAGCCTAGATACTTTGTATTCTTCATTAGTGATGAGATGTTGTAATGAAACCCTCAGTGATGAGAGCTCATCCTAAATAGGGAGGATGGATTCTATTCCATAGACCAAGGAATAAGGTATAGCACTAGTAGGTGTGTGAATGCTAGCTCGGTAAGACCAAAGGGTGGGATTTAATCATAGGTTCCAATCCTGACCAGCATTATTGATTGTCTTCTTTAGGATTTTAATGATGGTTTTGACTATTTCCTTGAGTTTAATAAAGGGTGGAAAATTGATGTCAGATATTGAATTGGTGACATAGCTTGCAAGAATCTTGGTTTTTAAAAGGTTTTTTTTTTCTATGATACTTGCCTATGGAACACCATAGTAGAAAATGAGATAGATTATGATAAACTTGGATGTTTTATTTCTAGTTATATCACTCATGGGGAATTCTTCAATCCACTTGGTAAAGTATTATGTGGTTGTGATTATAAAATTATGACCATTGGAAGAGGTAGGGGTGATTTTACCTATGAGTTCGACTCCCCATTGTGAAAAAGGCCAAGGTGTGTTGATGGTATTGAGCTCCTGAGATGGTGCATGGATGAGGTCCCCATGCTACTGACATTGCAAACATCTCTTTACAAACTGATTGGCTTCTTGCTGCATGGTGGGCCAATAGTATCTCTTTCTCAACAACTTATTTGCCAAGGTTTAGGGTGTGACCCACAAATGCGTTCATGTCCCTCTTGCAAGGTAGTAAAAGCTTCATCTTGGTTAAGACATCATAATAATTTTCCTTTGAGACATCTTCGATAAAGGGTATTTCCCATAAGGATGAATTGAGATGCTCTTCAAATAAAAAAATTTGTAGGTTGGAGGTAAGGTCAAATGAGAGGATATCATTATGGAGGTACGTGAAATTATCATGATACCACAGGGAATTGGGACCAACAATTTCATACAAAATTATGATTTAAGTAATATCAAAAGTTGACAAGAGAATCTTATCGATGAGAAACTCATATTTTATGTCATTGTGCAGTATAACTAGCAAGGATATGATGGTGACCATTCCATCTACTACTCGATTGTTGATTATGGATATTTTCTCAAATGTGATATTAAAATGAAGTAATCCTTGAAGATATTGACCATTTTCTTATAGGGAATCAATTTATCATCTTTAGTTTGGTAATCATTGTTTACATACTTCACTATTAGCTAGGAATCATCATAGACTTTAAGTTCTTAGATCTGCTATTAGATTGCAATTCTTAACACTATGAGGAGGGCCTTGTACTTAGCTATGTTATTCATGCATGTAAACACTAACCTGTATGACTTTTGGATGTAATCACCTTGTGGGGTGATGGAGAAAATTCCTACTCTGAATCCATGTTGTGTGTAGGAACCTTCAAAATACAATTCCCACTAGTCTGTCAAGCTAAGGTTGAACACCACTTCATCAGAAAACTTTGATACCAAAGGATTTTTTGCATAGATTAGGGATTCTACTAGTTGATATACAATGACCTATCCTTTGATAGCTTTTTGATCAACATACTCTATATAAAATTTATAAGTATCATCACCCACTTTTCCATGTGACCTCTAAGAGTTGCTTTTGAAAACAAATATTTGAGTGGATTTATCTTGGAGATGAGTTTGATTTGATCCGAGAGCATGTAGTGTCTCAACTTTTGAGAAGAAAACACCACTACTAGGAAATATTTTTTAATAGAACTATAGTTGAGTTCATATTAGGTACCAAGGTTCTACTAATATAGTATATAGCCAAGGTCTCTTTTTTTTTTGTATCATCATGTTGAGCTAAGAGAGCCCCTAGAGCTACTAAGGTTGTTGAAATTTATAATATCAATGGCTTCTCGACTATCGGTGGCATTAAGATGGTTAGTGTTGCTAGATAATCTTTTAGTTGTTGGAAATCTTTCTCACAATGTTGATCCCATTTTTAGGTGACACCTTTTTGAAGGAGATGGGTGAATAGGTGACACTTATCTACAAACTGTGCAATAAACCTTTTGATGAGCTAAAGCTTCCTTTGTACATTGTGAAGCTAGTTGAGGGTCTACGATGGTTGCATTTCCATGATTTCTTTGGCTTTGGCTAGGTCCACTTCAATCACCCTTCATAACATAATGTATCCCAAAATTTTACCATTAGTGACTCCAAGGACACACTTTTTAGGGTTCAACCTCACCTGATAATTCTCAATTCTATTAATTTTTTTTTCTATCACTTCTAGATGTTCCTTCCTTGTTAATTATTTGGCTAGAATGCCATCCCCATAGTCCTATAGGGTCTTATAGATCATATCATGAAATATTAAGGTCATTGCTCTTGGATAGGTTGCACCTGTGTTCTTGATACCAAAAGGCATCATATTCTAGTAGTAGGTTCCACACAAACATGTGAATGTTGTCTTATGATAATATTCCTTAGCTATCATTATTTGGTTATTCTTCAAAAATCTATCCATGAGAGAAAACATTTTGTGCCTAGTTGTCAGATCCAGGATGATTTCTATGTCAGAAAGCAGAAAGTCATCCTTGGGACATGTCTTGTTCAAATCTCTAAAGTATGTGCATATCTTGATGCCCCTACTAGGTTTGGAAACTATACAAGTTTGGAAACTCAATTAGGATAATCAATTGGCCTTATGAAACCTACATGAAAAATATTTTTTAACTCCACCTTGACAAATAATGTGATTTGCAGATGCATTTTTCTCCATTTTTTCTTTATTGGTTTTTCCTGAGGATGTACTATGAGATGATGGATAATCAATGATGTTTCTACACTTAGCATGTTTTTGTAGGACCAAAAAAAGTTCATTTTTCACTCTCTAAGGAAAATTTCCAAATTTTCCTATTCCTCATCATCCAATGAAGAGGCAGAGAATGTGTCTTGTAGCACTTCATCTGTTCCCACATTAACTGGCTTTGATGCTTCCACAAGTATTGCTATTTTTTCTTGATCTGTCACAATACTAGGAAGATTGAATCCCTCATCCTTAGGTACCTCAAAGAGCATCATATTTATCCTTTATTTTTACTATTTTACTATCAGAAAGTGCTAAAGTGTGGTTTTCACTAGGAGACCAAGTCTTTATGTTTAAATTTTCAATTTTACAACTAAGGTATTTAATCGTATCACCTTGGTATGCTTTTGGTTCTAGCTTTCAAATCATACTTTGTGATCCCCAACTAGTATGTGATCTCAAAGCCCCATAAATTTGAACATAGCCTCATCATTTTAAAAAAAATATAGAGTTAGTTTTCCTTGTTGGTTTGAGTCAATGAGTTGAGGATATATAGGTATCAGCTCAATGTTTTGGATAGGGGTGTAAAGGATGTTGTGGTGATCATGAAAATGGAGGAATGTTAAAAAATTTATATGATGTAAATGGGTATTCAGTGATATCTTCATAATTCGATGTATTTAACCAAGAGGAAGCTTCAAATTCCTTAATTGAAGTATCCTTGACAAGAGGAGTGACACCTTTGCTCCGGGTATATCGAAGAACAATGTTCTTTTTGTGTTTTTAGGGGATAATAGGTTCATGCATGCCATGTTGCTTTAGACCAAGTCCTCATGTTCCCATGTAAACCATTCCTTTCATTAGCTAGAGACCTTTGTTATTGGTATCCCTGGAGAGTGGAGGTTCTTCTTTTTCATCTTGAAATATCTATTATGATGCATCTATGACTTGTTTAAATCTCCTCATTTTTTGAAAGTGGTTGATTTTCATTTTCTTAGTCACCTCTTCAATGTTTTGAGGTTTACCATGAGATCTAGGAGAAATTGAAATTTGTCCCATAATAAACTTCTTTTAGACTATAATCCCCACAACAATTGTCCTTAATGAGACCCTTGATCTCTGAGATATTTTTTTGTGTTGATGATGTAGATGTAGATGTGGACACTAATGTTGATGCGTCAACATAGGATGAGGGTAGTGGAACTTCATCATTATTGGGTACTTGTAGCACCTCATAATATTTCTTCTCCATATTTTTACAATAGTAGAAGGGCTTAGGATCACCATGAATTGTTATATATTTGTTATCATATTGAAATTTGATGCATTGGTGATATGTTGATGCTACAGCCTACATGGTATGATTCCATGAGTGGGAAAGAAGTATGTTATAAGGTAAGTCAAGATCTTGGACTTGACATATCTCTATTATGATTGGTCCCACTTGTATAGGTATCTTCATTGAACTCCATTTGAACTCCATTCACTATCATTATAGGCTTGTATTGTTACACCTTTTTCTTTTTCAATCACATCTTCAGAATAGCCCAAGTTATTTATTAGTCGAAGGGTACAAATATTTAAGCTTTCACCTACATCTATCAAGACCCTTTTGACTTTTTTCTTTTGGACATAGACCTTAAGGTGTAATGCATGATTATGGAATGTCTGCGATGGGGGCTCATTTTAAAAAATGCAAGTTGATGGGTGGATGCGATGTGTCTAACCATAACTTGGAATTTCTTAATATTGATATCAATGGATATGAATGATGAGAAAGATCCTTTCCAGGATTTCCTTATGTGTTGGATAGATTTTTATTAGTTCTAAGATGTAAATCAAATTAGGGGTTTTCTTAAGTTGGTCCAATAGGCTATAATCGGTAAGGTTTGACCTTGTTGGGATTCTTGGTTACATAGGAGATCCTTGACTGGTTACTTTCCCTTGTCGTGTGGTGACTCCACACTCAAGATTAGGTCCTTGTATCATGATTACAAATATTTGATGTTCACATGCTCCTAAAACATTGGCATAGGTGTGATTTAATTGGTTATAACCTTTTCCCTTTGTGACATTAGTACCTTTATTATGATTGGGCATCAAGGTCTTGTATAGCCCAAGGTTGTTATTTCCATGTTGTTGATCAATACTCGCCTCACCTTGATAAATAAGGTCTTGGATAATATTTTTTAGTCTCATATAGTTTGATGTCTTATGCCCTATGGTTCGATGATACTAAATGATCTTTATCTTTAAACCACTTAGGTTTGACTTGAGAATTGTAATAGTGTCTAAATCTGGGAGTGTGATTAGATTTGATTTAATCATCTTGTGTAGGACTATTTCAATATGTTCCCCCAAGTGTATATATTTGTGTTGTGGTGGGTAATTTTTTTGTTTCGGTGGTGGTCCTCTTGGAAGATTGGAATTTTTAATATTTTTTTTATTATTTTGTTGGTGTGCATTTGCTTTCAATGGATCATTTATCACAACTTTCATATCTGCTACACCATCGTTAGTAATGTTCTTTTTTTTTCCCATTTATGGGGTTGTCACTAAACTAGATTATTGGTGATTATCTTTTTAGATTTATATCGCTCCCTTGGAAAGTAGGGCCCTATCAATGTTAAGCCCTTTGGAAATGAGTTCATTAAATGATGACACGTATTGCATTCTTAGTTGGAAGGCTAGATCAATATTTAAGTTTCCTGCAATGATTTCTACTTGTTGCTTCTCGGGCATAGGCCATTTACACTTGCTTTCTTTGTGTCTCCATTTTTGCAAAAGGATGAAAAATATTTTTCTTTGTTCTATTTAAAATTATAAAGTTCCTCTAAAGTTATTTCTACATCAATGTTGTAGGAGAAATGGGCTACAAATTAATCTACAATTTCTTGAAAAAAATTTATTCCTAGAGGTGAGTGTGAAAACCACTCTATGTCTTCCCTCCCAAACTTCTTGGGAAGAGACACATTAATTAGGTATGAATAATTGTATGATACTTACATGCAGGCAACATGGAACTCTTTAATATGTTCTTTCATATTTCCATATCCCTTGTATTTTTCAAATTTAGGTATCTCAAAATTTGGAGGAAATGGTATCAT
>VDFB02063150.1:0-17080 GCA_007258455.2 Sequoia sempervirens
ATACTATATAAAAATTGCCCAGAAAAATAGCCATATTTTTTTTATTTTTCTAAAAAAAAATTTCCTTAGAGGATGAAAGGGAAGATTTTTTTTTGCAAAACTGTACGGATAGTACAAAAAATTGCAAACCCTAGATAATACCTCACAGGCTCCCAGTTGAATCTACTCTGATTTTGGAAAATGAATAAGCAATCTATGGGTTTTGAGGCCTTTTGGTCGCAATGGAGAGGTCGGAGAGGTCCTGATCTGCACCATAAATCAACTTGGCTCCCGGGTAGAGCCAACTAGCCTGCAACATAAAACTCCAAGCCTGCTTGAATCTTGCACTCCAAACTTCCTGGATCTAGGGTTGATGTTTCAATGGACTTGCTCTGATACCATGTTGAGATTAATGGATGCACAGCCCCTAAAGCTTCAATAAAGGACTTTAGCCATGAAAGATAATCAACCACAAAAGGAAGTGTTGCAACAATGGAATACTAATTGCGAGATTCTATTGGTAATAGATTGATCCTAATATGATATGTTATGATATGATATTTTACAAAATGTGAACAAGATGCGATTGTATAGGCAAGAGGTAAAACACATTAGAAACCAAGATCACCGCGTACAAATCACCCTCTTCACATTACCAAAGAGACCACATAAGAACCAACAATGATGTTACGTAAAGCCTCTAAGTAAAATGCATTAAGAGAATCAATGATTACAAAAGATCAATCGTTATATTTTTTTTATTTTATTTTTATTTATTTATTTTTGAGAAATCATGAATGGAGTCCGACAACAAGAACTGTCCAATTTACCCAAGAAATTACAAATGCAATAATGAGTAGAGAAGGGAAACCAGGTGGGACAAAACCCCTAATGAGATGACTACTGCAAGAAGCACTAGAAGATCACTGTGGAGTAACACTGGAACCACAATCTAACAAGCAAGGAAAGATACCTCTGTCTACAACTAAAACCAAAATCGGAATCATGATAATGTGACAACAGACCCGATGCCACGGAACACTCGAAAACTCACAAACTGGAACAACCCTGGAATCTTTGAAGCAACAGGAGATGAGATGATGACATAATCTGGAAACCATGTATCTTGATGCCGATGCCAAATTGTGACTGAAACTCTTCCCCATGGGAAGGAGTACCAAAAAGACTCACGATACACCATGTTAGAAACCCATGATCAAATTTGCAAACCAGAATAACCTTCCATAGAAGAGAAAATAAAAAAAGCACAGAGGTTGCAAAAAGATGTGCAACATTAATTATTCGAGAATTCAATTAATTACAAGATATGATTTGCTTTATAAAAGCAAAAATGCAAACCTAATCTTATCTTGAGCAACAAGATAGCTCGATAAGATAAAGATAACCTAAAACTTAGGAATTAAATAAATCCTAAGTAAGCTTATGCAAGCGTAATTAAATATTAATTACTAACAAAACCTAATATGCATGAGATGTTGCCAAGTGTTAAAATCTAACATGTGACAACATGTGAACCCTATCTATATGATCATTAAATGATGAGATAAGTTCTAGAAGGAATCTTATCCCACAAACTAGGAAAGGAATATTATCCCATTTATTAAATGATGCAACCTAGGACTAAATGATTTATGACCTAAGTTAACTTATATTAGTGTAATAATTAATTAATTACACCAACACAAGGTGTCCTAAAGAGCTGAAATCCTCATTGATTCATTTTGGAATTTTTTTTCCATGTCCAATATATTTAATCCTTGATATCTCATACGCTTGAAAATGTTGGTAGTTTGATATGTGATATACCCCTTTGGATGTGATTTATTTGTTTTATATTTTTTATTCTTGTTGATTCATCTTTTCTTGATGTAGTGGCTAGGCAGATTTGTAGCATAAATACCCTTCTGAATCCATATATTTTGTGTTTTGGTAGTTGTGTAGTAGCAAAGTTTTCATAGATGGAATAGACCAGCCACAATCTCCTTTCTTCTACATAAGTTATGTATTCCTTTTCTCCTAGTGGAATATGGACTATCTTATTGTCATCCACCAAAGATAACTCTTCTTTTTATAAATCTAATATCCCATTAGAATTTATAAGCCATCTCAATCCTAGCAATGCTCTAAAAGTGTTAAATGGTTCTTTCATCTCAACAACCTCAAAATCCACAATTTTCTTAAGTCCTTTGATGTTTACTTTGATATTTTTCCATGTTCCTAAGGTCTCCATGCCAAATCCATATACCAAACTAATGTTCATTGGTGTTCTAATTAGCTTGGGTCTACACAACTTCTCCCAAGTGGTTTCCAGAATAATGTTTAAGTCTGCACCTAGATCCACCATCAGATGTTTGAATTTAGTATTATTTAGGTGTGCAGTAATTAAAAGAGGGTCATTTTCCCAGTTTCGGTCTTCTCTAAGTTGATAGACTTCTTTTTTTTTGTTTGCTCCAATATTTTCCCAACTATAATTTGATTGGGAAGTCTTTTTTTTGGGCCAAAGAGGCTAAATTCTTTAGCATCATTACTTCTTCTGAGGAACATGCTATGTCATAAAAAAATTTCCCTTTTGTACTGCCTTATCATGTTGTTGTTTTCTTGGCTGGAAGTAATCATATTCCTCTTCTTTCGGACCTGACTCTTTGCTAATGCCCTCAATTTCTCTTTGTCTATTTTTCTTGGTATTATTTCCTTTTCTAGTCAGTATTGTAACCTTATTTTTCTTTGTTCTAGATTTCACATTTTTCTTGATTTTTATTTCTTCACTAGAATATTCCTCATTTGATGTGTCAGATAACCATTGATCCATCCTTAGATAACTTTTAACACCTTTTGGTTGTATTCTTCTAATTATCATGGTTCATTTACGGTCTTATAAGTCATCACTTTGGGAGTGTCCTGTATTTTGATAATATTGCCATGCTTTGTCACATTGGAATATGTCATGAGAATCATATTACAAAATGTGTAATGCCCCTGCCAAGGAACCCTAGAGGACAACACTAAACCAAGTTAAATTAATGGAACAATTTTTTTCTTAAAACAAAAAACTATAGAATGCATAACATAGAAAAACATAATAATCTAGACCTAGGTCCTCTGAGGTTCCCCGACTACGCTACTCACAAATCAAGATTACTAGAACAAAGGTTACATGATCGATCTAAAATTCAAGGTTCATTCTAAAGCACCACATTAAATGATCCTACATTACTTACTTCCACAATGTAACAATTAATAATCAAACATTAAAGATCATTTCCTAACTAACTATCATATGAAAGATGGATTTCTTTATAATACTTTTACAAGAAGATATCAATAATTGTTACATCATTGCCATATTTACAACATTGCTTCCTCAAGTACATGTAGGAAGATTACATCAAATTACAATAAGTGATATAATGGAAGTACAATCCAATAAACAAATGCCTAAAAGATTTCCTTTTCAAATTGGAACAAGAATTGGAGTCCATTGTGCAATGACCAATCTCCACTCACACAAACATGCAACAAGAATACCCAATGGAGTAAAAGCACCAACTTCCCGACCATGTGGAACCCTAAGGTCCACCCCCCATGCTAGGAGATAACACAAGGTCCCAAATCCAACAAACAACCAAGAAAGCAATAGGCTAACATAAGCAAGGGTTATACATGACTCCAAATCAACACTACTAACAACACCAACATCACTTACAACACTTCACTTCCAAAAGAACTCACATAACAATGAGGAAATAAAACTAGGGAATGCTAGACTGCAATAAGGAGGAGTGTCATCACATAGCTTGATATGGGTTGTCCTGGTAGATCTTCCTAGGCTCTGGCCCCCATCCTAGGTTATCCTGGCAGCCTCTCCCGATCCTCGGCCCCCATACAAACTCATGCAGAACCAATGTACCTTTTAGAAGGATAAGTAAGTTGACCATCTTTTACTCTTATCAAAAACACATGAATCCATACACAGAGCAAGGAACTAACCAACTTGCACACTTATCACATTCCCTAATGGCATAGAACTTTAAACAAATTTTACACAAATGACTCCCACTTTAACCATTAAAAAATCTCTCAATCCAACAATCAAGACACATTATTAAATATAAACAAATAATCATAGCATCATAACCATAAATATATTCCCTTAAATAAGGTATCATTCACTTTAACTTGGCCACTTAGTTCAAACAATAGATTACTCGCTACAAGAAGAATTACATTTACAAGTAATTATATCATTCATAAAGAAACCATCTCTATGGAAACTATTTAATACGAGACCCTAATAATAAAATCACATCTTTAATATAATGTTGCAATAACCATGTCCTAATTATTTGTTTCACATAGCAATTCAACTATTAAATAATTATAAAAAAATGATTAACATTATTTTTCTAATTAGTTAACTGAAATAACCTATCCCCTATATTTACCCTCACTTAATATTATGGAAGTAACCAAATAATACTTTACACAAGATGCATTTTGTTCTATTCTTATTACATATTTGCATTTAGTAAATACAACTTACAGCTAGCAATTGCATGAGCATGAAAGAATTAGTGGAACCAACTCCATAACCGACTATGCTATTAATGCAAGACTGTGAGTATCCATTCCATGAGACAGAATAAATTCTAGTCACGTATGTATTCTATGACATTTTATCATTAACCAAGGAACATATGCAACTTATTCCCCAACAATTTCAAAAAAACACTTGTTAAATAAATAAGAAGATACAATAGTTAGTAAAGAAGGAATATCAATGCAATGAAAGGTATACACATTGGTCTTAAATGACCACCTTCAACCAAGAGCATTCAGCCAATAGCATGAGGAAAACCATGGAAAAGAAAGGACGTTCAAATGATAAGGTGGTTCACGGTTTTCAATACCACAATTTGATCGCCACCAAGACTAATATGAATCTAAGCTCAAGAATTTCGGAGAACAAAAATTTTCTTGGAACATTAAATCAAGAAAATGGCTTTGATTCCTAATTAGTAATGACTAGGTATTTTATATCATCTACTAAAGAACCAATTTCCACAGCCAACATTGTATTAATCTGAACATCACCCATCTTCAATTTTAAACTATTGATCCAAGAAAATTAGTTTAGGAAGTCATCATGAAAGAAAAAAAATTGCAAAAGAATATATTTATATTTAGAATCTAAACTTGATAGAAAATTGAGATAGGACTTGCAACGAGACCCCTACTGTAACTGTAAGTCTTGTAACTAGACCTTAGCCTCTTACTTTAGTTTTTTTTAATCTATCTTAGGAGTAGAGACTCCTGAATTCTAGGATACAAATGATCACAAAAATCATTACATTAATTAGCCAGATATAATTATGAACCCTAAACTCCATGATTAGTAAATTTCATAAAAACAATATTCCTTTATTGTGTGAAATTATCTAGAACCAACAAGGGTTGATACATGTAGAAGATATGATTATTGCTTCTTAGTATTAAAAACATCGATGTATACATTCCAAAGATAATACCAAACAACTAAATCTAGATTCTCACATAAGACAACTTACTTCTTTTCTAATCTATTTGCTATCCTTAACTAGATTGTTTATGACCAACCTAACAATCCTAAACAGCGTCCAAAATAATCTCTCAGTGTCGATCCCAATCATTCACTCTTAATGGAAGGATGAAGCTATTCAAGAATTCTAAGCCACTTAGATTAAATGGAGATTAGTGGGCCTTGGTTTACCCGCAAGGAAATCTTCAAAAATTATAGAAAAAAAAAGATTAAAAGTGTATGGGCTCCCCAAAATTTTATGAACAATTCCCTCAAAAACATTTCGAGAAGAAGGAAAAATCATGGTTGTAAGGTAATTGAAAAGAAACTATCTGAAGTGACTAAAAGAACCAATCAAAGTTAACTTTTAATTTATTAAATCATCTTCCTCCACACAAAAAAATAATTAATTTTTAACTTGATTAAGCATTTTATTTAAAAATTATAATTTGAGTAAAAATGATGGATGCCCAAATTCACACAAATGGGTAAAACCATTTACCCATGTTTATGCATATATAAAAATTAATTACATAACTCCAACCATTATTACATTTTTATTTATTTATCATATTATTTTTATTATTTATTAATTATAGCAACTTACTATAAATTTATTTTATTATTAACTATGATTATTTATTTTTATATATTTATATATTTATTTATCAAGCTTACCTCGTTTATTTTAATATAAAATAATCAAAGGCTTGATATCAAACAGAATTAAACCAAATGCAAAGCAATTACCCAGCACTATCAGGTCAAACATAAAATTCAAGCAACAAAGATTGACCAGCAGCGGTCAAGCAAGGTATCAACCTGGTCTCATCCTCTTTGAGGATGATGGCTAGGGTAGGGGACCGAGTGTTATCTTCGATCAACTAATCCATTGAGTTCAAGGCACACTCAAACCTAGTAATTCAAGTGGAGACATAGCCTAGTACCTATTCACTCAAGCATACAAGTTAGAGAACATATTCATAATAGTTGAAGCAGTAGGAAAGGAACTCTAGTAGTCGTAACTCATTCTCGTATGTCCCCCATACATCCAATGGTACGATGCTGCCCTTTCCACATTTCCTAACAACATACTATTGCATCACTTAGCTATCCAAATAAATCTCAATATGGATCATAATCACAAAAGTACTAACAGAAGCTCATGCTCCATATGCAACCACAACACTTGAACAAAAGTTAGTACCTCTTCACGATAATAAATATAATCATAATTAAAATCATAATATCATATCATCATGATAACAATATGTCAAAATCATGTGAAATTCCTAAAGATAACCAAAGCATTTCCATAGCAAAATTATGCCCATAGCTTGCATCCTTCATCTTCAGGTTCCTTAGCTAGATTACCTGCACATCCAAAGTGAGAATGGAGGGGCACTACAAAATGGATATTTCTTTTTATTTTCTTTCCCAACACTTTGTAGCATAGTGGCCTATATTTTTGTAGTTATAGCATGTGGCATCACTTCTTTGGTGGTTGTTTCTACCATGTCCTCTTCCTCCTTTATAGTTTTATTGCTTATTATCTCCTAAGTAATCTTGTAGTAGGTTATTTTTAATGCATAACCACTATTTTTTATATCTCCAAAGTGGTTGATTATAACCTACATCAAATAAAGGTCCTTCTACAAGTCCCTTAATATATGCCATTTTTCTATCTATGTTTACATCAAAGTTGTAGTTCATATGGAATCTTGGATTAGGATGACTTTTTGTATTCCAGAGTTGAAATTGGTTTGCAGGGAAATCCTCAATAAGGTGACTATCCCATTTCTAGCAAGTTCCACAATATAATACATTATTTAAATGGCTAGTACCATTTTCAATTCTACATGTAATGCTACTGTAGTTCTTTCTCATTATGCTTTAAGGAAATTGTTTTAGATATGACCTTCCCTTGAAAAATATGTGTGTCAAATCTCTTTACCTTTCTTTTCTTTTCCCCTTACCAAAATTCCATTTTGTATGGTTAGTTTCTCTACCCCCAATTACAATTTCTTAATATTTCTTTGATGTCATATTTTTGGGGTTTTTGCCATGTCTAGGCTTCTAAGTGGTACACCATTGTGATCAAATCTATATAATTATTTTAAATATTCTTCCATCTAAGACTACTCTTATATCTTTTTGTAATCTGAAGATGAACCATTCAATATTTTGTCATTCTATTAGAGGTTCCTCCAATTTGTGACAAATTTTTTTTTTTTTAAATTCATAGGCTTTCATAGATTCCTCTTCTCCTTGCACTAGGTCCCTCATTTTTATAACACTCTCTGTAGGGATATCTAGTGTGTCAAATTTTCCCAAGAAGTCTTGTTTTACTTCATTCCAAGTTTTTCATACTTTGATTAAGTCTTTTTCTACTAGTCCAATAATTCCTTCCTTAGTGAGGATACAAAGTCTAATAATTTTTGTTTTTTCTCATCAATGTCTTGTCTTTTTGAAAAAGATTCTAACAGGAATATATGGTATGTAACCTCTATTGTATCTCTTCCAAATACTGGAATTTGATCAATGATTCTAATTTGTTCCTGCTTCTCTTTGTTTTGAGTTTTTGGATTTGTGGGATAATCTTTTCCTCTTTTTCTTTCTTAAATACTTTCCTAATAATATGGGGCTTCTTCTCTCTAACCTTATCTCTTGCTAACTTTATGTCAAAGTACTATTTTCCAAGTATCTCTTATGTATCTACTTCATTACCTTCTTTCTCTCTTCTCTATTTACTTTGTGGTATCTCTTCTTTCAAAATCCTTCTACTCTTATATGGCTTAGGGGATGGGTCCTAGTCTAGGGATTGTGACTCCTCAAGATATCATTTCACTTTCTTATTTGTTAATAATATTTTTTTTTGTTAGTGAACATAATTTCTTACCCAAATTCAATTTGATTTCCTCACTTTTCCTTATTTCTTCTTCCTTTAATTTTCATATACTTCTATTAACTAACTCTTCTAAATATTTTATTGAATAGAGAGAACCTTCTTTGAAGTTTATAGAAATTCAATAAATCTATCCTCTAGATTGATGGTCAAGTTTGATGGATCTAGTTTGATTGTAGGATTTTTTGGAGGGTTGCAATGGGAGTAGATTCTCTTTGTTATTATGGGGACCCGACAGCAATCTTCTAGATTCTTCATAGTCATAAATGTTCCTCTTTAAACTAATTATGTGTTGTCCTACTTTTTCCTAGCATAAATATGATTTACCTTGAGTCTTCCATTTTTATTCTTTTTTTCTTTATCTTTCCTTTGGAAACACTCACTTTGGTGCACTCAAAAACACCCTCATTGGTGTGCTCAATTCTCATCTTCTCCAAAATTTCCATTCTTTTGTGGTGCCCTTCTCTTCAACAATATGTTTTTGTCTTCTCTCTTCTCCATTTTGGCTTGTCATGTTCACTTTTCTTTCTAATTCAATTTGTTCTCCAACATCTCTTATGTTTTTATCATCTCCTTTTGCCATGGGCATGGTTGTTTTGGGATGAAAATAGTCCATTTATTAATTCCCATGGTGATTGTTTGATAGATTTTCTCATTGGTCACATCTCTTCAAGGATCCCTTTTGGAATCCCTACCCCTTTCTATTATCCACCCCCTTGGTGTCTAACCCACTCTCACAAGGTAGACACTAAGAAGATAGTTCTGCGGGTTTTCATATCTTCTTTGGTTTTTATGTATTTCTCTATGTCCAATTTAAAATTTAAAATTATGGATATTGCTAACCTTTACAAAACCTAACCAGGGTCCTATCAAAAAGAACCAATGTTAGCCCCAATACTTTCTAAGAAAATTTGGGAAACACAAACCATATTTTTGAGCCCCAAGTACTTTCTAAGTGTTGTAGTTTATACCTCAAAATTAGTTGTATAAAGGGAGGAATGGTTTGATTTGGAAAAAATATTGATTACTTAAACATATCAGCATGAAGTCAAATAACACAATGTAGATATAGAATTCTAGTATCCTTATGTTAGTTATCTTAAGGGAGTACATTCATATCTCCTTATATCTCATTTTACATTATATATACATTTATCATGTGTATCTTCCCCTATATTCTATATTCCTTCTCTCTTCTTCTTACATATATTCTTTCATACATATACCTTTTACATATAATCTCATACATATATATATGTACATATAATTTTTTAATCTACTATTCATATCTTTTCCTATAAATATATCTATGGGATGGTATGCGACCCATCTATCCTTCCCCTACCCTAGATGGTATCTTTTTAATCTTATGGTCCATGAGATCTTTATGGAAAAATGTGGTAGGATTTGTTTAGCAATGTCTGAACTATTTCTCTTTCATATCAACAATAGAAAGCTAAGATCTAGAGGCCTAGTGGAAAGCACAATAAAATGAGAAAAAATATATGTATATTCTATCTACATTCTTTGATAAGAATAAAATATATTCAATTCATATTGATCTTATCATTTCATTGTGCTTTCCATTAGGCCTCTAAATATTTGGTGTTTATCTTTATAGTTAACTCTTACAATATCCTTGTTCACACCAATAATCTCTAACATCTCCTTATGGAGCTTCTCCTTCACTCTTCTCAAGAACCATATAAAATCTTCGCATTCAAGATACATGTATGTAAAAATAAGATTTATTTCTAGTTCATCTTCATTTTCTTTAGTTAGCTAAGAGTGTAGGTACATAGAATCACATTCAAGTTGATTTACAATATTACTTTGTACAAAACCATTTGTTGAGTGTTCTTCAACAACATCAAAGGTAAAAGTTTCCATTTCATGAGGTAAAACTAAAATAGATGAAGAATTATTCTTAATCCTTTCTTGTAAGTGATATTTTCACCAAATTGTCTAGATACCACAATTATGGAAATGATGTTAGAGTAAAATTTTATTTTCCTTTTCTTTCTTAGATAGATAATAAGAGTGGGTTTACTTTCTAATTAATGAGAGTGATTTGAGGTATCAGTTGATCTATAGGAGTTACTCTTTCCTATTTTGGGAGATTTTAGAGTCACTTTTCTATTGGCTAGATTTCCACATCATCCCTCTCACATAGCATATTTATACTCCTTGCCTTAATTTATTTGTTACATATACAATGTTTTATTTTTCCTTTGGTATAATATTTGTGTTGCTTCTCTCATGTGTGAAACTATTGATTGCAAAGTATCTCTATATCGTATGAGTCTATTATAAAACTATTACATCATATCAAATCTTGAAATCTATAATTTTTTCTCTTGTTTTGTTTCATCCATGAGGTTTCATATGTCATAAGGAGAATTTAGCATGTATATTGAAAAAGAGTTTATATGGCTTGAAAAAGGTATTTAAAATTTGATAGTTTTGTGGCTAAGCAAGGCTATAGCTGGTGTCATTCAAACCATTGTGTTTATTTTAAGAGGTTGGATAATGATAGTTATATTATCCTTTGTTTATATGTTGATGGCATGCTTCTTACAAGGTCTAACATGGATCACATAAGTGAGTTAAAATAGAAGTTAGGAAAATATTTTACTATGAAGGATTTTGGGGCAAAAAAACAAATCATTTCTATGAGAATTTCTAGAGATAGGAAGAATAAAAAATTAACTCTATCTCAAAGTGATTATATTGAAAAGGTGTTGAAAATATTTGATACAAAAAATGCTAAAGTTTTTAGCACACCTTTTCCTAGTCATTTTAAATTGACTAAGGAGATGTTTCCAAAGATACAAGAGGATAAAGAAAAAATTTCCAAGATTCCATACTCTTTAGTTGTTGATAGTTTAATGTACATAATGGTATGTATGAGGTTGGATATTGTACATGATGTTGGAGTTGTGAGTAGATATATGAGTAATCCCAAAATGGAGCATTGGAATTTATGATAAAATGTATTTTTTAGGTATTTGAGAGGTATATCTAATAACAATATATATTTTTGGGGATCTAACACTATTTTACAAGGTTATGTTGACTCATACTTGGTAGGAAATATTGATACGAGGTGAAGCGCTATAGGTTATGTGTTTGCTATTTGTGAGAAAACAGTGAGTTGGATTTAGAGGCTACAAAAGGTTGTTGCTTTATCAACCATGGAGGTAGCTCATATGTTACTACAATAGAGGCAACCAAGGAGATGATTTATCTACAATTTTTCTTAGAGAAATTGGGAACATGTTGATAATTATTTATTTATGGACAACCAAAGTGCCATTCATCTTGCTAAAAAATTTCCTTGCATTTGAAGACAAAACACATACAACTGAGATATCACTTCATCAGGTCAGTGTTGGAGGATGGAAAATTAAAGCAACCCAACATGAAATCTCATACTTCATGCATGCTCCATTATTGTCTTATTCATATGCTCAGCCACTCCATTTTCTTGTGGAGTCCTTGGAACCATTTTCTGCTTATGAATTCAATTAGATGAACAATAATCCTCAAACTCTTTGCTGCAATATTCACCACCATTATCGGGTTTGAGACGTTTTAATCTTTTACTCAAGTCTCATTCTCAACCAAGATTTTTAATTTCTTAAATGTTTCAAAAACATCATATTTTTGTTTAAGGAAATGCACCCAAGTTTTCCTAGTTGCATCATCTATAAATGTAATATAATAGCGAGAGCCACCGAGAGAAGATACTTGAGCTAGTCCCCATACATCTATATGCACAATCTCCGATTTCTCATCTTTCTTTTGCTTCACATCCTTGAGAAATCTCACTCTCTTTTGTTTTCCATACACACAACTTTCACAAAAATCCATATTAATACACTTTAGACCTGGTAATAACTTCTTATAATGAAGTAATTTCATACTTTTTTCACTCATGTTCCCAAGCTTGTTATATCATAGTGCTATCTTAGAACTCGTAGCAACTATTTATATCCTTGATGTCTAACCCTCAGCAACTATTCCTGAGTTTGTTATAGAACCCGTAACAACTACTGTCAAACTCATAGCAACTGTTGTAGCTATTTTTCTAATAGCTTTTCCTATTTTATTTTCTCTACAACAACTAAAGTAGAAGGAGCAATATGACATATAAAAAGATATGAAGTACCTACTTTCACACCTTTAGCCACTATTAAGGCACCTTTTGTAACCTTCCAAATTTTATCAGTAAATGTAACAATCCAACCTTCATCACCTAGCTGCCATGTTGAAATTAAATTTCTACTCAGCCTTGGAATGTGCCTTACCTTTTGTAGTAGCTAATGATTTCCATTTCACAATTTAATCTTAATTATTCCCTTTCCAAAAATTTAAGAGGGTTCATTATCTCCTAAATAAACAAACCCAAAATCTCCTTAGACATAATCAAGAAAATAATTTCTATGGGGTGTAGCATGAAATGAAGCTCCTAAATCTAAAACTCACAAATCATCAACATTATTTAGTAAAATAATTAAAGAATCATCTTCAAATTTATTTACCATAGTTGCTTCCTTATTGTCATCTTGTTTGTCTCCTTTATTCTTTTGAGACTAGTAATATTTCTTTAAATGACCCAATTTTCCATAGTACGAGCAATCCTTTTTTCCTCTAGATTGTGACCTTTTTTTAATTTTCGTCATGATTTTCCATGAACTTGAAGGATTTTCTCTCTCCTTTGATCTTCCCCTATTTTATACATTCAAAAAATTGCCTAATGTAGATGTTTCACTAATTATTTTCCTACAAATTTCCTTGCTCAAAATCACACCAACAACATCATCAAATTTCAAAGTATTTGAACCAAAAACAAAGTTACTAGCTACCATAACCAAGCTATTCCAAATTTCAAGCAAAGAATACAAAATCAAGAGAGCTCTAACTTCTTCATCAAAATTAACATTTACAAAAGTCAATTGACTGGTAATCGTATTGAATTCATTTAAATGATTTGTAACCAAGCCAACTTCTACCATTTTCATATTAAATAAACACTCATTAAGAATACCTTATTCAAGCTGAAGGCTTTTCATATAACTTTACCAATTTCTACATTAGCTCTTTAGTTGTCTTTACTTTTGAAATATTAAATGCCATCAATGTTGCTAGGCACAATCAAACACTTCCCAATGTCTGTATGTCCATAATTTCTCATTCTTAATCTGGCAATATTTCTAGTTTATTTCCTTTCCCTTGCAACATCCACCATAAATTTTTCTAATATAAATAATCCTCCATCTGCATCTTCCATAATTGATAATTTCATACATTGAATTTATCAACCTTTAATTTCCCCTCTTCTAACATTTCCCCCACTCAATAGTGAGACTTTCCTACCAAACTATCAAACGCCACCACTTGGATACCAATTGTTAGGAATTGTCGGCAAGAATGAGGAGATCAAATTACCAATTAAATGTAGAGTTGAATACAAAAAAATTAAGGAATGAAATTCAGAGGGGGGATGAGACAAAAATAAATTAACATGGTTCACCCTTACTCTTGGGTTGTGTCTAAAAAAAATAGTTCATTATAATAAAATTATATAAAAATAAAATTACATTTACTTGGATTAATAAGCTACATATCCATTCACCCAAAAACTATTAATACACCCAAAATTATGTATTCTCAATGTCTCATGTGTTGTTGCATGTACCCATCACTAAACCTGTGACTATCCACATTCATTTGGGCATTGTTCATTCTAAATTCCACAAGTATTCTTTGTCGCGAGTAACATATGCTACAACTATTCATTTCTAGTTCACATGACCATGGGAATTCAATCTGTAGCAGTTACAAAAACTTCTTAATTATGAGGAGTTACAAATTGGTTTTCAAACCGAAAAAATAATACAATTTGATAGAAAAATTTCTTTAATGAAATTAAGCCATTTTTGCTTTGGGGGTGTTGCCCCAAGCACCCCTGCTAAGGTTGTTTCCCCTGTGCACTCCCTCATTAATTAATTTATAGGGAAAACATGACAGGAAAAGTGGCCAAAATGTTAACACCAAGTTTGATCATGCTCCATAGACCAACACACAACCTATAATATTCTAGTATTACACATAAGAGGAATGTGATCATAGATACTAGATCCAATGATCAAGATGACAAATTCCCATATTTCAAAATTTATCCAATTACAAAATTGAAGGCACAAAGTTGAACTTGGGATCAATATCCTGAAGTACTATAAAAATTTAAATCATGTTCATGTGGCTTCATCTTAATCTATTTTTGTAATGACTTCTTGATTGTGCTTCCCTTTGATAGTGTCCATGTAAGATATTGATTCCTTTTTAATGACTTCTTTGTCAATATCTTGCATAAACTTGCATTTGAGTTTTTTTATTCCAAATGAAGATAAAACTCAAGTGTATTTAATAATTCATTTTTTATGAATTATTTTCATATGTTTTAATCAATATTTTCATATTGGTAATAAATAAAGTATGAACTTGATACTGTGAGGAGTCGTAATCTTTGATTCCATCTCCCAATGAGCCATTTTGATGGCATGGATCATAGTGGTGTTTGCTTCCGTGATTCCCGAACAAGTTATTTTGACATTGTAAACCTCGCTTCAAAACTTAAACTTGAAAGTTTGCTAAGTACAAAATGCCATGCAGAAACTTTAGTGCTGGATGCCACTCATGAAAAGCCAATCTTAGAGAGCCATTTTAATGTTTTGAAATTCATTGGCTTCCACTCCCATGGCACCCACATCGGTGAAACTTGCACTTGATTAAAAAGTTGAAAACGTTCACCCTTTGGCATGAATTTTCAACTTATATTTCACACAATTTAATAGATTCAAATTTTGGTGAAAAACTTAAGTGTGAATGTGTTAAGGAAATGGGAGTGTGGAATGTCATTTGTGGGATGCCACCAAATTTATGCCTTTTTGACGGAAGGATATTGAACAACATCCACTTTGATGGCTTCTGCATTGGCATTTTCGGAAAACCTTTAAATGAGACATAAATGATGATATATTTGACTTTAATGCTTCTACATCCTTCATTTGAGTTCGAAATGAAGATTCCAAGTGTTTGATGCCTTGCATAAATCTTTGCATGGGAAGCCATTTATGGGTTGACATATCCTTCAAGCCGTCTTAACAACATAACTTCAAATGGCATCCACATGCACGACTTGCACATGCTAACTTCCCGCAAAACTCAAGACGATGGAGTTCACAAGTTTGACGATTTGACATAAGGTTTGATTTAAATTTCCTACGTGCTAAATAACTTTACTCCAAAATTTGCTAAGTATAAAATGAATGCAGAGACTTTGATGCGGGAAGCCATTTGCAGAATGTCATCTCCTACAAGCCATTTTCTATGGCTTAGCTTTAACCGACATCTGCATTGATGGCTTCCACATGGCGATTTTTCGCAAAATTTTAAATGGAAAATTTCACGAGTGTGATGACTTTAAATGACTTTGATTCATATTTTTCACATGCTTAAATACCTTTGCATTGAAATGACTTAACAATTTGTTGATACGAAAATGCAGGTGTGGGATGCCATTGCACTGGTGTTGTTTCCAATAGCTTCTGCAAAGTGTTGGCCTGCAAAACTGTGAGACCCACAAACAACTAGAAATAGTGGGAAAATGGGTGAGTTTGATGATTTTTCTTGAACATTTGATACATTTATGGTATTTTATGATGATCTAACCAACATTTTTCTCTCCCTATTCCATCAAAGTACTTATTACGTGTTCTCTCTGCAAGATTTATGGAAAAGGTTGAAAAGGTTAAAAAAAATGGGAAAAACACCAAGGTCGTGAAGAACGAGAAGGAGAAAGTGGAAACGAAGTACGAATTTCATGAAGTTGAGTGTACCTCAAAAATCGTGACACAATGGGATAAAGAAACAGACATTGATTTAGGACAAATTAAGATTGATGAATTCTAACAACACATGTCTTGGTCCAACCAAAGAGTGAAGAAGCATGGAAGTTAAAGAAAATTGGTATCGCCCAAGCAATAGGCTTTCCCTTGGCTCTAGTAAGTCCCAAATTAATCTTTAGATGCTAAGAATGCTACCACAAGGAAACCAGGAGAATAGTAACCTTTGATGGGAGGGTACTAGCTGATCTCACACCCATGTCAATTGGGCGAACGCTCGGGATTCATTCATTTGATAAGATGGAAGATTGCAAGAAGGGGTATGCAAAAAATGTATGGAAAGAAAACCCCATGGCTTGTAAGAAAACAATAAAACAGATATGGATGCTTGATCCTCACCCTAATGCAAGAGAGTTTCCCCAAAAGCTTTATCAAACTGAATTTGTAGAGGAAGTTAATGATTTAGTGACACTCCTCAATAGGATAATGGGACTCCCGACCTCTTTTATCTTTGAAGATTGTCCAGATGTGGTACTTTGTATAGCAAATCCTAAGGGGAGATATAAGGTTCCATTGGACTAAAATGATAAGTGATAATATTCACGCCCAATTTGTTACAGTAAAGAAGACTCGAGAATTTTACATGACTTCCTACATCGTCCATCTATTGGCATAAAATTTTCCTTATAAGGGGCTAACTTGTATTGGTGA